>JASANF010006014.1:0-25881 GCA_030248245.1 Trissonchulus sp. WLG1_4
TGTGAGCCTATTTTCATATTTGCATTCGATATGTTTGATTCCTTTATCACCTAGAAAATTCAACTAAAGAATCGTTCCTTCTTTCTAGCATTCTGTGCAGTAATGATTTCAGGTTTAAGGGTCTGTTGGTTCCAGTAGCATCTGCAAGTTGGAGGCATTGAGGCTGCGTTGCATCCGCTGGATATCCGCGTTGGTTGTTTATGCTGGCCTCGTAGCGTTGTCTGTCTCTTCATTGTATGTCAGCTCTGCACTGTTTTTATAGCATATTGTGTTCAAACATATAATGATGCTTCCGTTCAAAAGGCATGAGTTCACCTATCTGTATTGATAGAAGTATTCAGAAATTCTTCTTTATTTTGTCTGTTAGGTTCCATCATGGAGTTGAATGGTCTGTCTTGTCCTTGTATCCTTTATAGTATTCGTTGGATGGACACCCTGGGTTTCTTGGGCTAATGCTTATATTGGCCAAATTTCTGAGAAGTTTGTGAAACTTCTTTGTATGATTGAGGATTGTCAAACTATCTCAAAATTCTTTTGAGACTTCATTCATGATTTTGTTCAAGATTCCAAAAGAGATTTCATGAACGTCTATTGAAACGGGATTCTGCTATTAGACGTAAAAAAATTTCCTTTTGTCATATCACATCTTATCTGGAATAATGTTCCATTTAGCTATTGAGTTAACCATTTAGGATCTTTTGTTGTTCAAGGAATTGATTGTCAAATGATTTTCTGTTTACTGAAACTTTTGAGTTATGTTTCTGAGTTATTCTGATTTGTCAAACGTGGTGTTTAAGTAATTGAAAAGACTTTAACTTTGTCTGTAGCCTATAAGATGTTAGTTTACTTGTTGTTTTATGTGGTTCAATGTGATAAAGACTGAGACTGTATTTATAAAGAATTGGGAAAGAAGAGTTTTGACTTTTGCAGTCTCCCAGATTGTCTTATAGTGTGACCCAGGGGGCAGGTAGATCTTCTTAACTTTTTTCCCAGTGACCCTTTATGTTCCTCTTTTGTTTTGATTATCTGCTGAAAATTCTAGATATGCTTCATTTTAAAATTTCCGTTTAATAATAAAAAGATTGTTAAATTTTTTCATACTTCTGTGATTGCTGCTTTATTTTTAATTATTAATGAATAACGACTATGTTGACGAGCATGCTCGTTTACCGTTGTACTGTTACCCTGATGTGACGTCTCTCTGTTCACATCTTTTGCTTTAATTTTCCTCACCCCTGAAAAAATCGCTCATAACGTACTCCGATTTTACCAAATTCGGCGTAAACTTTGAAAATCTCTCAATTTTTTCTGGGGGCTGCCGCCCCCCAGTCCCCTGCAATTTTATGGTTTAGCGATCTTACGTTTTTAAGCGGTTTTGTATTGTAAGTGTTACAAACTTCCAATGGCTAAAAAGTGCATTTTAACCCATTACGAAGTCATACCCCCGAAATTGTTTTCTGGGTACGCCACTGACCGCATATAAAATATTTACAGTCCGCCGCCAAATCCTGCGACTCCATTAAAATTGCAAAAGTACATTTTAGTCCATTCTTTCCCCTCCGAAACTTTTTTCTGGGTATGCCACTGCTTAGTCACTTGTGAAAAAATTAAATTGAAGTGAATTGAAGCTAAATAAATGGTTAAAAAAACTTAGCTAAAAAAATTTAATATTTGGAATACAATACGTAACTGAACGAATACTAACATACAACATAAAACGTATTGCTTATACACACACACACAGACTAACTTGTCAAATTTCAACATTATATTAACTTCATCAAAACTTTGGGGGGGGGGGCACATAAATCCTAAACCTTAGAAAATTTATCTCTAAAATATGAGCGACATATCAACAAATGAACACAAATTAAATAGTGGTTCTCTTGAAGCAAAAATGCTTCAACTAAGGTGCTCTACTTAAAAAAAAGGTCCACTATCCGCCCCAACAGCATTTAACTCCAAAATTGCATTCATTGAAATTGTTAAAAGCAATAACAAAAGGTGCCGAAAAGTTCATAAAATTATTACAAACGGTGATGACAAGCGCCATTTAAGCCAGATAATTAAAGGGAATTTGGTTGAAGTTTGAATGAAATTTGCTGATAAGTTGACAATTTTTGGTTGAAATTTAGCTGAAATTTGCAAGAAAATTGTAAGATGTTGAAGAATGGTCGACAACTTCGGCTTATTTGTCAAAATTGTGGGTGATCTTCGCATAAAAGCTACAAGTCAGTTTTGCAAATAATTCTCTTGCAAGGATCTTGCGGTTTTCTTGGGAACCCGGGTTCCTGTGGGGCCCCTCTGGTCAAATTTCGACGACCTTCCCCTCTGTAATTTACATGACATGTCTAGTGGTGCGGGAAAAAACCCTACGCGTTTTGCGGGGAAAAACACCCTAGTGCTTCCTGGCCGGAGAGCTATAATATACCTTTCCTCTATACTTCATAGCTTCTTAACTTAGAAATACTGCTATAACCAGTGAAAAACGTTGTGGCTGACCTGTGACTGTTCCAAGTTTGTGCAGGAAAAACCAATTGCGTTGGAAAACCGTATTTTGTTTCGCTATAATTTTTGGCTAAACTCACCCATTGTTGCTACAAAAGTTAAATCATCTGGGCTAACAACATGCGTAGACTTCATTGAAACAGTTTATTCGGCCGTAAAACGTCGTTTTTGTCGTTTTGGCCCATACCCCGATACCCCTCACGAAACCTGTTTTGGTGATGTTTCACAAAAATTTGGCATTTTTTTGGATATTTAGGTTTTAGCTGCTGCGTACCACTTAAATCCAAGATGTGCAGCAGTGTGTGTGTGTCTCGTGTCCTCCCTATCTATATATAAATATATATATGTATATATATATATATATATATATATATATATATATATATATATATATATATATATATATATATATATATATATATATATATATATATATATATATATATATTTTACATACATTGACAGTTAAAGTCTTTGCATCAACACGTGGTTTCAGCAGAACTAACTGGCGCTTGCGCCAAGTCCAGTTGACTTGCGGATGTGCCGCAGTCACTGGACGGGCTCCCGTAAGCATGACACAGAAACGTAGTAAACAAAGGACACTGTTTGGTTTGAAATGTTGGACATAATCAACGCCAGTAATTTTGAGCCTTCCGTTCCCGCAGCGTATTATGTGTATATATTTTTAGCAACACTGGATTTTTAAACAGAATTTATCCGATTTGTAGATATACTAATCGTGAATATTCAAAATTGTCAACTAGGAATAGCTTACAAAAAGTTACAAAAAAATTACAAAAAAGTAACAAAAAAATTACAAAAAAGTTACAAAAAAATTACGAAAAAGTTACAAAAAAATTACAAAAATGGTACAAAAACATTTTAGTATTTTTTAGCAAAAACTAGTTTTTTATACAGAATTCGGCCGATTTGTAGACATTCTGGTCATTAATATTCAAAATCGTGACCTGGGAAAAACGTACAAAAAAGTTACAAAAAAGTTACAAAACAATTACAAAAAAGTTACAAAAAGTTTCGTGTATGTTTTCAACGGAAAATTACAAAAAAGTTACAAAAAAATTACAAACTTGCACTCAGATTACAAAAAAATTACATAAAAATTACAAAAAAATTACAAATTTATCACAAAAAATGACAAAAAAGTTACAAAAAAGTTACAAACTTGCACAGTGAAATTACAAAAATGTGACATAAAAATTACAAATTTATTACATATTGGTTTGTAATAAATTTGTAATATTTTTGTAATGAGATTTTTTCCTGTGAAATTAAGGGGGTACTAACGAATGTGCAGCTTTTTTAAATTTTTGAAAAAATTTAGTTGATTCAAACTGTATTTTGTAAAAAATAGTCTCCAAAAAGTTGATTCAAATACACATAATGGCAAATGAATTTAATATTCTAAAAATTCCTAGCAAACGCAATTCCCGGAAAAAACCTAAAAATACTGGAAAAAGCCTAGAAAACTCCGGAAAATCCGAAAAATCAGTCACACTCCCAAGATCACACCCTTCCCCAGCCAACGAAATTCAAAAACAAAATTGCAAATTAATGACTTCGGCGGCGCTCCTGAAATGTGGGTTTTGGCCATTATTTTGAAAATGCGCAAAAATAACCATTTTCCGCATGATGCTGAAAAGAAGTGCGTGTGAATACAAACGCAAATTTTCGGCTTGCGCTTTTAAAAAAATTGGCTCAACAAAAAAAGTTAAAATTTGGCAAATAAATGGGCGTGTCACCACTAGGCCGAATCGCCGCTAGGCCGAATCGCCGTTAGGCCGAAAAATCACCGCTAGGCCAAATCGCCGGAAGGCCGAATTGCCGTTAGGCCGAAAATAAATACAAACGAATACAAACTTATTGAGTACCATTTTCAAAAATGGACAGTCTCTTACCATCAACAGCATACAGTATGCATGGTATTACACTATTACAGTACAGTCTGTACTGTACATGCACTGTATGTGTAATATGTACTGTTTTACATACATTACTGTACGTGTGCTCCGCAAACACATTTTCGGCCTAACGGCGATTCGGCCTAGCGACGATTCGGCCTAATGGCGAAGTTTCGGCCTAGTGGCGATTCGGCCTAGCGGTGATTCGGCCTAGCGGCGAACGACCCATAAATGCACCTCGTTGTCTTCGAGCGGTCGCAAATTTTGATTTTGAGCAAATCGATAGTATATGAGAAATTTAATTAAATGTATGTTTTTCGAAAATCGTGATTTTAGTGTTTTTCGATATATCAATAATATTTTTCTAAAATGACTTTTTGCGACCGCTCGATCACGTTGATGTGAGCAAATGAGCTATTGATTGTGCAGCAACTACTTACTTGCGAAGAGAAATCGCAAGCCGAAATTCCACTCACGTTTGGTCTACTGTAGAGTTCCTTCCTTAAGGGGGCGCTCCGGGAATCGGGGGTTACATCGAAAATTGGCACAAAAGTTGGCAAATATCAAACTTTACTAGACATATATGTGTGATGAAAAAGACTTAGGACGGGTTAAGCTCCAAATGTAGTGTAAAATAAACTCTTTGCTGTGTTATGCGAGAACTATTACTTTCTGACTTCGGACTGAACTCTATGCGATCACTTCCTTAGGTTCACTACCAACTCAATATGGGCAATACAATACATACGTTTAGGGTGCGCGTAGGTACTTGCTGGTACACAGTAATACTTTCCCAATTTGGTTCTATCCTGTCTATATCGGATCTCAACTCAAACTCAAATAAGCTCGTGGAGTAGCAGAGGTCAGAAATGTTTTTGCGGGGGCTCCACCCTTCGAAAAGGGAACCAAGTAGCTACAGAAGACTAAACTACAGAGATCCGTTTAGGTCACTTAAGGATCCTAGTTCAACCTCGTAGTTAAGCTCAGTACCTCTGCGTGCTAACTCAGTCGAAATGCTTACGATCGCCGAAACGTACGTAAACACAAACAATATATGAAAACACTAACAGTACTACCTCCACGGCGATCGTGTTTACCTATAGTTCTACTGATCTCTCAATGACAGAAACACACCCTTTAGTTTTGGCTAAGTTCTCTCTAATTCTCAATCAACGTGTAAATTACTCAAAGTTTGCCTCTCCTATAGCTTCTACTTAAACCTTCACTTGAGCAACTGGTTTCAGGGGATTTGAACTGCTCGGACAAGCTTTTCTGCTCTGCCCGTCGTGATTCGGGGGAGACGCCAAAGGCCGGGGATAACTAGGAACTTATACCTTGTTTCAGAGGCCTAGCTCAAGCCTGACGCCTGCTTTTTCTGGTGTCGGGGGAAACTAACGGATCAACTCCCCAATGTTATCTCAGCAACAAAACTTTCACTTTACCCTTTTTTTGATTAAGACTCGAAACTTGTACTCTTATCAGAAACTATGTGTGACCGCTGTAACCGTACGTAAACCTGAAAGAGATAGCACAAATATCCTAGCAATAAATCGTAGCTACGAACTGCAACCTAAGTAACACGCGTACTAGATAATGATCACTTCGGACTCAAAGACCGCTAAGGACACGACACCACAGACTGATATGGAACGGACACACGGTAATCAACCTAAAAACAACCTACTCTGGAATCGGCACTCTTCTAGCCTGACCCTGTCTAGGCTAGATCACTCTACAGATCTGGTCTACTGGTCTGCTCGATGGCTCAACAGGTCTACTGGCTATTTTACTACTGATCTGTCCTATAGGGTCAGCCTAGGGGCTACAACTGCAAAGCTAAGGACAGCGGGGGGAGTAACTAACAGGATGAGTCCTGGCTGGAGAACGGCTGGCTGGCTGACTGGAGCGACGACCGGAGCGGGCCTGGGCAGGATGGGCGGCAACCGGCGGACCTGGGTGGCGGGACTGGAGATGGACACCGGCGACGGACTGGCGGAGACCGGCGACGGGCAAACGGACGGCGGGGACGGCGGACACGGGACTGGACTGGGCGGCTCGAGCTTGACGACCGACCTGGGGAGCAGCGTGGCAGCGGGGAGCGGGGGCGAACGACCGACGGACAGTGTGACGGGATCACTGACCGGACGGGGGAAGAGCGTGGCAGCCGGGGCACGGGCGCTGGCTAGCGCTGAGACAGGGGGGCTAGCGACGCGACGGGGGGAACGACCACACGGAAGCGACACGACCGAGCCTGGAGACGGCGCTGGCGCAGGACACAGAGCAGGCGGGCGGCGGCGGATAGTCACAAATACCGGACAAGCGCTGAATGGCGCTGAATAAATAATGGGCACTATAAGGCCGCTAAAAAGGAAAGGCAAGACGCTTCCGCGCCACGAGACAGAGTGGGCAAAGCCCGGCAAAATACTGGTTCAGATAGGAGCACTCGCGAGCCTGAACGGCTGATCAAAAATGGAGACTGAGTCGGTAATTTGGGTTACAGATTTATTGGATGTCTTTACAAGGGCAGATACAGGCAAGGGCAGAAATGGGCAAATACAGGAGGAGCAGGAGAAAGTTCGGACTCAACCGTCCGCTAGCTGAATTTCTGAACCGACTGACTTAGCTACCTTAAAATTTTCGGCTTTTCCTTTGATTTCTTTGTCGGGATCTACCGATCCCGAAATCAGCCAATCACGTTCGGCCATTCTTAGGCCCGCCTACCTATAAATTTCGGTTGATCCTACTTGAGGTTGGGGGGTCGAGGGCTGCTGGCCCTCACACCTCGGCAAATATAATTATCGGGCGAAATTAATTCCCTTCAAGGGTCCTTGATTCCTGGTCGCTCCAGGTACTGTCATATATCTTTCTTCGTCGTGGGCGACCAGAGAATTTAATTACCAGCGTTGGAAAAACAGTATTACAGAAATATTACGAAAGGGAGAGGAGAGAAGGGGAGGGGGGAAATGGGTGAAATTGGGAAATACTAAAAAACGTGACTTCACATTAACTAAACACTTAACCAATTATATGCTAAAGTTAACTAACCACTAAACATTATGTATAAACTTAGGATATAAATATTATGTGACAATACTTAAATACTAGGCCTCCTTCTGGGCTGCAGACCCAGTCAAAAATGTGCATTCTTAAAACTACCGTAATCCCTTCACTAAACTTAGGTCGAGCTTAGGGCTTTCTTCTGCTCCCAAAAAACATATTATCAATACCGTAAATAGTTCAAAAATAAGTCCATTAAATATATCTGAAAACAAGGAACAAAATGATACCAAACATTACCCAATTACGAATACCAATCACAGAATTATAACACTACAAAATTAGGGTCCAAAACTACTCTTTTCACGCCTACGATTCTGCTCAAATTCGACTAAACCTCACAATCTAACTTCGAATAACTTCTTCTATATTACTCCGAACAACTTCAAACTTTCCTCGATTATTCACTACTTCATGCTCTACAATTCCATATATTTCACGTTCCACGAGACCAAAAAAATTACTTAGTTATTAACCACCAAACTTCGCTAATTATTGCTTTTCTAGCTTCCAGCTAGCTCGCCAATATCTGGGCTAATGCTATGGCTTAGCCCAGATATTGTTTACCAACAACTATCCGGCTAGCTTCTACATTCTCAGGGGGGTTTTCCAATCACTGCTTAAAACTGGTTAATTACTGATTGATAAAGCACGACCCTCAGACAATACGGACAATTATCAATACGGACAATCAATACGAATACAGGGGCAATATTATTATACGACAAACGGCTTCAATTATTCACAAGGAGCAATAGGGAAAGGGGCGGATACTGGTTAGGGACATTATTACGTATTACTTCGACTTCTTTCTGTGCTAGATTCGTAGTATCCTTCAGGGGGAAACTTAGGGCTTACACACTTGACAATTAACTGAATCAGGCGCTCTCGTACGGACATAGGGGGGAGATTGGGGGTTTTGGGAAATATGCAAAACGGGGATTCCGCCTGAGAGTGTGGCCTCATTCCGCGCCATGTCTGATCGCTAAACTACGTACTCAATCGACCAGTAGCTCACTTCTTGCAGCTACAACCAAAACGGGACAAAACCTGTATCAATCAGGGGGCTCGTTAACCCTGTTTTATTACATATGTAGTATGGCACAAAAGAACACTGGAGGCAAAATTTCAAATCACGTGATCATGTCACGTGACTCCCAGAGCACCAAACGTGAGTGAATTTACGGCAAACGATAACGCTGCGTATGCTTTGCGTATAGTCACACTTTATGTTCCAAAATGTAGCTTATGTGCTTCTCTATTATTTTGGTTATTAACATTTATGTCGGATTTGGATAAAAAATGTCATTATGTGTTGTTGAAGTCGAACTCTGAGCAATAAAATTCATATAAAAAATTTCTAAGCTCTATTTTAAAAACTAAAAAATTGTTCAATTGCGCAGAGCCTAAGACTATAATTGTGCAAAATTTTGTAGAAAAATATCTTACCAGCTTTTTATAATCGAATGCCGAAAAATTGGTTTTGTATTCACACAGCCTATATTTGAGTCTGCTGCTTCTGAAAATAGTTTCTTGTGCGATTTTTTTGCACAGAACGCAATAAAATTGTTTTAATTTTCCGTTACGACTAATAAAATTTACGTATCGTCTGTTTGGAACACCTCAAAAAGCGTTGATGCACTGGCTTACTTGCTGAATTTGTGTAAAAGTAGAATAAAATCAGTAAATTGTCCAATTTTTTCCAAATTTTTTGCTATGGAGATATGCACGTCAAAACATCAGAAATAGTATTTTGGGCAACTTTCCTTCAAGAATGATAGGTCATTTTGGCTGTTTTTAAAAAATACGGCCCAAATCCTTGATTCCCGGAGCGCCCCCTTAAGGTAGCGCTTAGCAACAAAACTCATGTTTGGCGCTCACTTCATGCAATAAATAGCAATACCACTTTAATTGTATATCAAAGAGACATAAAAAAACCTATTTACAATACAGTTCAGCACTTTAATGTGAATGTGTCAAATTTTATGACCATGTCGAATTTCCTATTCACACTAATTTTGTTTTTGACCTAACTCAGCGAAACTTCAACCGATTTTGATGATCTTGGTATCAATAGAAAGATCTCTTAAAAATCTAGACGTGATTGATCTTCGATTCTTCATTTTTATTTTTGATTTTGCAAAAAATTGATTTTTCAAAAATCAGTCGTGTTTGAGCGACTACAAAAAGTGCTGCGGGCCAAAATTTGAAAATCGAAAAACTTTCACGTCTGCATTTATATTCTTTCTTTCATTGTGCAAATTTTCAACTCCATCGCAAACGGCAGCTGGGACCCAGGTCCAAAAAAAGTAGTCGATTTCGCTACGCAAAAATGCAAGGTTTGCCCACACGTTTCACTTTTTCAAAAATTAGACCTTTCCTAGGACTGCATATTTCCGTTGAAAAAGTTACAAAAAGCCATACTCAATTTTTTAAGAAATTAAATCAAAAATTTGACATTTTCGAAGATTTATCAGCTTTGTAGGTTTTTCATTTTGGATTTGCTATTTTCATGGCTAAATAACTCAGTAAAACTTCAACGTATTTTTAAGTTTAATACATCAGTTTAAAGATAAGAAACCGCATATTTAAATGATATGAGTAATCATTTTATATGGAAACAAAATTTTTTTTGCTACGGCTACAAAATTGTCCAAAAAATTAAAAAAAATTTTTATCACAATATGCACATCAAATGAAAGCTATTTTCGTTTTGAACAACTTTCCTTCAAGACATTATGGTCAAAAATGTCGCTGAAAAAAATTAAACGCCAAAGTCGGTTCCCCTGAGCGCCACCTTAAGGTGGTAGTTGCGTTTTCGAGGTTTTTGTCATTTCTATGTAAACTTTGCGCCACCAGTACTCAAGTTATAAGTGACGCCTGAGCATGAATTTTTGGGGCAGTACTGTAAAGGTCAAAATCCCCAGGCATGTCTCTCACTTTTTCGAAATTTCACCCGTGGACATTTTTAGAAGGTTTTAGTTACAAGAAAATATCTTAAATTTTCGGTGCGTTTGCTTTTCAGCTATTTTCTCAGTAAATTGACTAGTTATTAAAAAAGTGGGGGACATGCCTGGGGATTTTAAACATGTCAAAAACCTTGCCAACTTTCAGCCCCAACAGGTAATCGTATGATTCAGAGCTGTGGCGCAAACTTTTTGGAAAAAATTGTAATATTTTTGAAAGGACCTTTCTTTAGTCGCTTATACTGGAAACAAAATCATAGGTTAATTTTCAATGCATGGCATACATTTAGGAAAGATATTGTTCTACCTAATGCAAAAGACCGCTTGTGATTTGAATTAGTAAACGCTGAGCTATGGCTTTTCAAAAAAACACCTAAAAACGCAATTACCCCCTTAAGGTGGCGCTCCGAGAATTTGCACGTACTTCAAAAATTGTAAATTCTTACTTTCATGGTTATATTGGAATTTAGCAAGGTGCGCGGTATCAAATTGAGCAATTTTGCAAAAGGATTTGACTCAATTCAATTTTTGTGTATGTCACGTGACTTGCGAAAACCCTATTCACAGGGCACACATAACTCAATTCAAACTCTATCAATTTGGACAATTTATAGCTTCAGCACACAAATTCAGCAAGTAAGCCAGTGCATCAATGCTTTTTGAGGTTTTGCAAACAGACGATACGTAGATTTTATTAGTCGTAATAAAAAATTAAAACCATTTTATTGCGTTTTGTGCAAAAAAATCGCACAAGAAACCATTTTCAGAAGCAGCAGACTCAAATATATGCTGCGTGAATACAAAACCAAGTTTTCGGCTTGAACAATTTTTTAGTTTTTTTAAAATAAAGCTTAGAAATTTTTTTATATGAATTTTATTGCTCAGAGTTCGACTTCGAAAATACATAATGACATTTTTTATCCAAACCTGACATAAATGTTAAAAACCAAAATAACGTTCAACTAGAGAAAAACACAAGCTACATTTTGGTATATAAAGTGTGACTATACGCAAAGTATAAGCAGAGTTATCGGTTGCCGAAAATTTACTCACGTTTGGTGCTCTGGGAGTCACGTGACATGATCACGTGATTTGAAATTTTGCCTCCAGTGTTCTTTTGTGCCATAGTACATATATGTATAGTAAAGTTTGACATTTGCTAATTTTTTACCAATTTTCGATGTAACCTCCGATTCTCGGAGCGCCGCCTTAAATTTAGCCCATGTTTGTCTAGTAGGTTTTATAGGTTTTTTATAGAAAAACAAGACATCTAAAAATGTCCGAATTTTGTCTAAATTTTGTCTTAAATAAATTCCAGTTTTTGAGTATAGTTTCACAGATTTTTCGGACAAAGTTTATCCGAATAACCAGTAAAACTGTCCAAAAACGCTACGAAATATGTATAAAAAGCTCCTAATAACCTCCGAAATACCTCCGAAGTGTAAGACGGTGATTTGGAGAAAATTTGGATCACCGGTTTTCCTGTGAAAAAATTTGCTTATGGTCTTTAAAATGAAAACAGAGTTGACGTTATTTTTGAAGATTTTTTCACTCCGGCTGCGTCGCATATTACTCTTGGACATATTTTGGACATAAAGCTTTGGGTTTCCCTAGCACGTGAAGACTGTCGAAATTATTTTTCTGCAGCAGAGTTGCATGCAAGCTTGGAATTCCCTCTCACAGAATCTCATTGATAGTGCTTCTGTTTGAGTCTTTAAAAATAAGCTGAATTTCATAAATCTGTCCGTGTTTAAATTCGATGACACGAATAATATATAGTATTTTATCACACGCTACCGCCCCCAGACCGCTGCAACCAGTGTCCACTAATTTACAACGTGTTGCTTAAATTTTTTTCAATGTAAATCCAATTTCAAAATTGGTCTCGCGAAGGTGGCACTCCTGAAATGTGGCTTTTGGCCATTATTTTGAAAATGCGCAAAAATAATCATACATCGTCAGAACAAAAGTTGTTCAGGCTTGAATTTCCTTCAGTTTGGTGTGTATATCTCATGAAAATTTTTTGAAAAATTTTGAGCTTTTTCAGCATGAAAAATAAAGGCCCGTATTCACATAATAAGTGTTATTCACATACTAACGCTAAGCGATTGCTAAGCGCTAAGCGCTTAAGTATGTAAAAAGTTTGTTTTAACTTAGCATGTTAAAAGTTCATGTTTGTGAATAACACTTAGAGCTTGTAAGCGCTAACACTAAAGGCCGACTCACACGCTGCGATTTTACTGCGATTTTGACGCAGCGTTTTTGCCGCTGCGGCAAAACGCAGCTTGCCGCACTCAAAACGTCTGAACAGACGCAGCGGCTTGCGTTTTGCGTCAACGCAGCGGCAAAAACGCACCGTGTGAATCGGCCTTAAGGGGGTGCTCCGGGAATCGGCGGTTACATCGAAAATTGGCAAAAAAGTTGGCAAATGTCAAACTTTACTATATATGTATGTATGTATGTAGTATGGCACAAAAGAACACTGGAGGCAAAATTTCAAATTACGTGATCATGTCACGTGACTCCCAGAGCACCAAACGTGAGTGAATTTTCGGCAAACGATAACTCTGCTTATACTTTGTGTATAGTCACACTTTATATACCAAAATGTAGCTTATGTGTTTTTCTAGTTGAACATTATTTTGGTTTTTAACATTTATGTCGGGTTTGGACAAAAAATGTCATGTGTTTTCGAAGTCGAACTCTGAGCAATAAAATTCATATAAAAAATTTCTAAACTTTATCTTTAAAAAATAAAAAATTGTTCAACTGCGCAGAGCCTAAGGCTATAATTGTGCAAAATTTTGTAGAAAAATATCTTACCAGCATTTTATAATCGAATGCCAAAAAGTTGGTTTTGTATTCACACAGCCTATATTTGAGTCTGCTGCTTCTGAAAATGGTTTCTTGTGCGATTTTTGTGCACAGAACGCAGTAAAATTGTTTTACTTTTTCATTAAGACTAATAAAATCTACGTATCGTCCGTTTGGAAAACCTCAAAAAGCGTTGATGCACTGGCTTACTTGCTGAATTTGTGTAAAAGTCGAGGGCGTGAAGTTGGCAGACACTTTGTCAGTACAAATTCTGAAATATGATTTTTCTGATAGCTCAGAATTTGTACTATTTTGTACCACAAGTACGACATTTTGTACTAATTTGTACTACGAGTACAAATTCATGGAAAAGTGTCTGCTAACTTTACGCTCTGAGCCATGCACAGACAGGAGTAATGCACTATAAAATTAGTCAAACATTGTTAAATTCATGAACTTTGCAATTTCTTTACTGAACTGCGTAATTAAATAAATAATATTGAAACCAGCATACAGTTATAAGTGTTATTCAATCGATTTTGACATTTTGTATGTCTGCTGTGTAGGTACTGGCTCATCCAATCAATTTTTCCAATGGTTTTTTCCTTCAAGCCAAACAACTCGAAAAAAAGCTTTCCACTTTTGTGTGTGACTTCGATACGTTTTTGTCATACTACAAATATCCACAGCTAGTTTCTTATTTGGAAAATAAATATAAAGCTTACTGGTTGTGATAAAACGAAGATCTAGTAAAATAAAACTTTTAAGGTGGCGCTCCTGAAATGTGATTTTTCGAAAAACGGCAACCTGGGGCCGAATTTAGATGTGCGATAGTAAGCCAGTGTAAAAGTATGCCCAAACACGAAATATGAAGTTGGTTGATACAAATTAGCAATCACTGTAGACCAAACGTGAGTGGAATTTCGGCTTGCGATTTCTCTTCACAGCTAAATAGCTGTTGCACAACCAAGAGCTCATTTTGCTTACCATAGTGTGATCGAGCGGTCGCAAAATGTCATTTTTGATGAATATGATTGATATAATAAAAAATACTAAAATCACTATTTTCGAAAAACATAAATTTAACTAAATATCTTCAATACTATCGATTTGCTCAAAATCAAATTTTGCGACAGCTCGAAGACAACGAGGTGCATTTTTGTGCCAAGTTTTCGTTATCCTTGTTGAGCCAATTTTTTAAAATCGCAAGCCGAAAATTTGCGATTGTATTCACACGCAATTTATTTCGACATCATGCAAAGAATACTGCCTTATTTTACAAAAAAATTACACCACACTCAATAAAGCATCGAAAATTTTTAAGTGTGTTCAAGTAAAACGCAGCTGCTAGTGTTTTTCAACCCTTCAATATCATTACTTGCGTGTAAATGCACTGGCTTGTAAAGCTATTTCCGTGAAAATTTATTTTTTCTTGCTGAAAAAAGCTGAAAATTTTTCAAAAGACTTTTCATGTGATATGCACATCAAATTGAAGGAAATTCAAAATTGAACAATTTTTGTTCTTACGATGCATGTTTATTTTTGCGCATTTTCAAAATAATGGCCAAAACCCACATTTCAGGAGTGCCACCTTAATATGAAATCCTGTAATGTGTGCGATTGGCTCAAAGCGTGAAGTTGGCAGACAGTTTTCCGCGAATTTGTACTCCTCGTACAAATTAGTTCAATATGTGGTAATTGTGGTACAAAATAGCACAAATTCTGAGCTATCAGAAAAATTATATTTCCGAATTTGTACTGACAAAGTGTCTGCCAACTTCACGCACGTAGTAATTTGTCCAATTTTTTCCAAATTTTTTGCTATGGAGATATGCACGTCAAAACATCAGAAATAGTTTTTTGGACAACTTTCCTTCAAGAATAATAGGTCATTTTGGCTGTTTTTAAAAAATACGGCCCAAATCCTTTTCCACAGGAAGAAAAAGGCGCATCCAAAAAGGGTGCAAAAAGAGTGAGAAAAATTTCTCACTCGATTCGGAGAGCAAAGTTACACTCGTTTCGAACTGGTTTCTCACCCGTTTCACACTTTTTATCACTAAATTCTGACTTTTTCTCACTCTTTTCGCACGCATCCGAAACCAGTGAGAAATTTAGCCAGAAGCAAATTCTCACTCTTTTCGGACTCTATTCTCACTCTATTTGTACTCTTTTATCACTGTTTTCACACTGTTTTCTCACTACCGCTAGACAGCGCTGAGCAAATTCCAACTCTTTTCACACTGTTTTCTCACTCTTTTATCACTGATTTCTCACTTCAGCTATACTGCGCTGAACAAATTCTCACTCATTTATTTCTCACTCTTTTCACACTGTTGTCTCACTTTTATCACTGCTTTCCACAGGAAAACCGGGTTAAATGCAGTTGGGGGGGGGAAAATAGTGGACCTATTTTTTTGAGTAGAGCACCTTGGAGGAAGCATTTTTGCTTCAAGAACCCCTATTTCATTTTTTGGATTTTCTGAGATACGAGACCCCGAAATCTGGGATCAAGTGCAGTTGGGGGGGGGGGGGGGAAATAGTGGACCTATTTTTTGGAGTAGAGCACCTTGAGGGAAGCATTTTTTGTAATAGAACCCCTATCCACAAATTTGGATTTTCTGAGCTATGACCCCTTGAAAATTAGATTTTCAGTGTTTTTGGAAGTGAACGTAGGCCAAAGTTCGAAGCCAAAAATGGCTATAATCTTTGTTTTTGGATAGTTTTGAGTGCGTTATGATGTTTTAAGGCATCGTCTAGGCTTAGTTGGCAGGATTCTCTAGGCTAAGCTGGCAGGGTTTTTTCTGAAAATTTCGATTTTTTATTGCCTAAGCCTGAGCCTAAGCCTAAGCCTGAACCTAAGCCTAAGCTAAGCCTGATACTAAGCCTAAGCCTAAGCCCCATACTAAGCCTAAGCCCTAAGCCTAAGCCTAAGCCCAAGCCTAAATTAAGGCCAAGTTTGAATTTGGTCAAAAATTGGACGTTTCTGGCGAATTCGGCCAATTTTTCGGCTGGAACCCGGTCAAAGAGCCTTTGTTTTGATTCTAAAAAATTGTAAACAATAATCTGACACCATTTAGACACAATTAGAACGCAAAAATCAAGGGCTTCGGAAAAAAAAATTGTAAAACGTCCCTCACTGAGGGTTCAGATTTCGGGGGGTCATATCTCAGAAAATCCAAAAAATGAAATAGGGGTTCTTGAAGCAAAAATGCTTCCCCCAAGGTGCTCTACTCAAAAAAATAGGTCCACTATTTTTCCCCCCCCAACTGCATTTAACCCGAAATCTGAACCCTCAGTGAAGGAATGAAGGAAGGTTTTCGCAATTTTTTCCGAAGCTCTTGTTTTTTTCCGTTCTAATCGCGTCAAAATGGTGTCAGATTATTGGTTGCAATTTTTTAGAATCAAAACTAAGGCTCTTTGACCGAGTTCCTGCCGAAAAATTCGCCAAATTCGCCAGAAACGTCCAATTTTTGACCAAATTCAAACTTGGCCTTAATTTAGGCTTGGGCTTAGGCTTAGGCTTAGGGCTTAGGCTTAGTATGGGGCTTAGGCTTAGGCTTAGTATCAGGCTTAGGCTTAGGCTTAGGTTCAGGCTTAGGCTTAGGCTCAGGCTTAGGCAATAAAAAACTAAATTTTCAGAAAAAATCCTGCCAGCTTAGCCTAGAGAATCCTGCCAACTAAGCCTAGACGATGCCCTAAAACATCATAACGCATTCAAAACTATCCAAAAACAAAGATTATAGCCATTTTTGGCTTCAAACTTTGGCCTACGTTCACTCCCAAAAACACTGAAAATGCAATTTTCAAGGGGTCATAGCTCAGAAAATCCAAATTTGTGGATAGGGGTTCTATAACAAAAAATGCTTCCCTCAAGGTGCTCTACTCGAAAAAATAGGTCCACTATTTTTCCCCCCCCAACTGCACTTGATCCGGAAAACCAGGAATCTGAATTTTCTGTAAAATTTTTTCGGTTACGGATTTTTCAGATGTTTTTTACCCTTTCCATTCAAAGACATTTCAATACATTCAGAGGAATTTCAGATAAATTTCAGAGAAGTTCAGGGGAAATTCAGAGAATTTCACCCAGAATTCAGGGCCGGTATTCATAAAAGTCGAGATAAAAAGCTCGGCTTTTTATCCGTAAGTCTGGCTTGAAAAAGCCGAGATAAAAAGCTAGGCTTATGCGCAAGCTTGGATTTTTATTCGAGCTTTTTGTTTAAGCCGGGCTTGTTCAAGCCTGGCTTTTTATCCGAGCTATTTATTCATGATGAAAAAATCAATAAAATATACGTGGAAGCCGGGATTATAATCCGAGCTTAATTTTTATGAATACCATGAGCTCGGCTTTTTATCCCAGCTTTTATGAATACCAAAAAGCCTGGATAAAAAGCCGAGCTTGGTTTTATGAATACGAAAAGCCGGGATTTTAAGCCGGGCTTGCTCAAAGCTCGGATAAAAAGCCGAGCTTGGACTTTTATGAATACGGGTGCAGAGACTCTGAATTTTATCTGAAAAAATGTTACTGGCTTTTCATATAAATTGCAGATACTTTTTACAAGAACTTCAGATAAAATTTACCTGATATTTACATATGTGAAAAACATGTGAATTTTCTCTGAAACTCGTGTAAAAAGTATCTGAAATTTATCTGAAAAGCCAGTAACATTTTTTTCAGATAAAATTCAGAGTCTCTGAATTCTGGGTGAAATTCTCTGAATTTCCCCTGAACTTCTCTGAAATTTATCTGAATTTCCTTTGAAAGTCTGTAAAATGTCTCTGAATGGAAAGGGTGAAAAACATCTGAAAAATCCGTAACCGAAAAAATTTTACAGAAAATTCAGATTTCCTGGTTTTCCTGTGTTTCTCACTCCAGCTATACTGCGCTGAACAAATTCTCACTCATTTCTCACTCTTTTCACACTGTTTTCTTACTCTTTTCTCACTCTTTTATCACTGCTTTCTCACTCCAGCTACACTGCGCTGAACAATTTCTCACTCTTTTCGCACTATTTTCTCACTCTTTTCACACTCAATTCGCACTATTTTCTCACTCTTTTCTCACTTAATTAGCACTATTTCTAAGACTTCGCAGCACTTATTTAGAGTTTTTTGCATCAAACTTTTCAGGTTTTTTATGTGCTCGGTTCATTTTTTAAGATTTCCAAAATAAAAAAATTGTATATATATATATAATTTGTTAAACAAGTCACCTAATAAAAGTTGTGTCACACTAAATAAGGAAACTCGGTTTTCTATCCGGAAGGAAGCATCCAAAGCTCAGCAATTTATACAATCGGATGCAACAGATGAAATGTGGAAAACTAGTATACGTTATGTAACTCAACCTGGATTAAAATAATCGACGATACTAACTTGAAAAATATGTTATTAGGAAGTATATATAAAGCGACTTACCAAGTCTTGCCAATGCCAGTTACTGCAATAAATCAAAGTGATCTTGTTTTTTATTAGAAATAGAGAAATAAATACTAAATAATAGGTATTATTTATATGTAAGAGTTATATATGAACATGAAGAATATACAAGAAGAATTTGCAAACAACACCCATGTAAAGTTGTCATTAAGAGTTTAAGATTTTTCTCACTAGTTTTGAACATCGAAAAAGACTTCAAAAATAGTGTGAAACGAGTGAAAAAAGAGTGCGAAACGAGTGAAAAAACAGTGCGAAAGCAGTGCTAAATTTTTCTCACTCGTTTCGCACTGTATTCTTGCTCTACGCTAAAGCCAGAAAAAGTGTGAAACGAGTGAGAAAAATTTCTCACTCTTTTATCACTCTTTCCGATTGGTGGGCAGAGTGAGAAAAGAGTGTAAAACGAGTGAGAAAATTTTATCACTTTTTTTCTCACTGGTTTTAGACGTCGAAAAAGAGTGAGAATTAAGTGATAATTTTATCCGAAAATGTTTTCACTAATTTTCCACGTGGGAATCCAGTGAGAAGTATTCGTCTCAGTACCGTCCATCCGAAAAACGTTCACAATGCGTGAGAAATTTTCGGACGTTTTTCACACTCAATTTGTACATGCGAATCCAGTGAGAAACTCACAAAAATTCTCACTCTTTTTGGACGTTTTTCTCACTATCGGTTTTCCTGTGTTCCCGGAACGCCCCCTTGTGTAAACACTAAGTTTAAGCGTTACCAATTTTTAGCCCGAATTTGGTCACGTGGAGACGTATCAGAATTTATTTCTGACAAAAATTGAAACAAAACATCAGAACGTCACATCAGACAGTCTATTACACAAGTAAATGTAGGATAATATACTCGTGTACTCATGTAAATGCAGCATAACATACTTGTGTATAGAAGCATAGGCTTGGATGATAGATAACAACAAGGAGTCGCAGGGGTAATTTGGGGAAATTTTTGATTTTTAGGCCAAATTAAGATCAATTGGAGACGTATCTGAAATTTTTTCTTCAACCACAGCTGAAAAAGTTTAGGCCAGCTTGCCTCAATCGCTGAAAAAATTTAGGCCAATCTGGAAAAATTTAGGCCATGGCCTTAGCTATGGCCTAAAAAAAACCCTGTGTGCGCTGTTTCACTTTGGCAACCCTGGCAAAGTGCCAAAATGGTCAATTTGACCATATTTTCGAATTTTGTCAGTTTAGTTGAAAAACTGTGGAAAAAGTTAATTTTAGCTGCTGAACAGGAATATAACGTTATTTTGACGAAAAACTATTGTATCGTATAGTCAGAGGGGGTAAAAAACGATCGAAAACATGGGGTAAAAAAATACATTCCGCTCCAAAAAAACGCCAACAGGTATATATATCTATGCCTGTTGATTACATACAAAGGAACCACTACTACTGCTAAATTACTTAAACATATTACCTAGTAATAATCTGTGTTCAGCTTACAATATGAAGCTGACAAAATCATGCACCCAAAACATGGCTCATTTTACAAGGGTCAACAAAATTTTGATAAGCATTTTTAAAAAGTACAGATAAGCTAGTAATTTAATGCCTTAAAACATTATAACGCACTCACATCTATCTAAAAACAAAGATTGTAGCAATTTTTGGCTTCAAACTTTGGCCTACGTTCACTTCCCAAAGCACTGAAAATGCAATTTTCCAGGGGTCATAGCTCAGAAAATCCAAATTTGTGGATAGGGGTTCTATTACAAAAAATGCCTCCCTTAAGGTGTTCTACTCCAAAAAATAGGTCCAATATTCCCCCCCCCAACTGCACTTGATCCCGAAGCGCCACCTTAAGTTGCTGTACACCTGTACTATAAAAAAACAGGTCCAGTATCGGGTATCCCCCCTTCAACTGCACTTAATCCCACATTTCAGCGAGGTGATTATTAACTTACTAATATTGTGCTTTGATAGATTCGATGATTGCATTTAACGTTTTGATGTTTTTCTGTGTTTTAGTATTGTATTATCTCGGGTTTTATATACTTGCTTTATATTTCGCACATTACATGTGCCGCAGTTGTGACTATGTTGCCTGCGCTCGCAGCAATGCTGTTTCCACGATAGAGGTCATCATGTGAGTACGGAGTGTATTATAATTTGATTAATTTTATATATTTATTATATATATATATATATATATATATATATATATATATATATATATATATATATATATATATATTATTGTGCTATTGCGGTTGCGTATAATATATTAATATTGGTTGGTGGCTTGGTGCGTATTTTGGGTCAAGGTTCGGCAGAAGGTGAAAAATTATTTTTGCCTATAAATCGCTTCCTACCCCATCTTTTAATAAAAATATATCCAAGATCCTGGCCCCGAAAAAACTTGTGCCGCCCAGTGCCCGGCCGTTCGTATGAGTGGTGTGATCAAACTTTTGTGACTCGAGAGGGCGACTTTGTGAAGATGTATATATATATATATAATATACCTAACTTAAGTGAGTATACATGAATATTAATTTTAGGGGAATTCCAGCATAGTATTTTTAGTGAAATCCATAGTCAAGCCAGCACCGAGCTCATGAGAAATTTGTTCTCTTGAATTAGCATTTCATTTAGAATATTTTCTGAGAACGTTTTCTTTCGCGGACTGGTCGAAATTACTATTGTTTCTAATTAACTAGTTTTGTCAATACTTCAATTAATTTATTATTACGAATAAATCTTATATGTATATATATAGAATATAGATATAATATATATATTATATAAATATATATATATATAATATAATTACTAATAATAGTAATTTAGTTAATTAATTATTATACATATCTGCACCCGTATTCAAAGTGCAAGCTCGGTTTTTATCCGAGCTTTGAGCAGGCCTGGCTTAAAATCCCGGCTTTTCGTATTCATAAAACCAAGCTCGGCTTTTTATCCAGGCTTTTTGGTATTCATAAAAGCTGGGATAAAAAGCCGAGCTTTCTTATGGTATTCATAAAAACTAAGCTCGTATTATAATCCCGGCTTCCACGTATATTTTATTGATTTTTTCATTATGAATAAAAAGCTCGGATAAAAAGCCAGGCTTGAACAAGCCTGGATTTAACAAAAAGCTCGAATAAAAATCCAAGCTTGTGCATAAGCTTAGCTTTTTATCCTGGCTTTTTCAAGCCAGTCTTACGGATAAAAAGCCGAGCTTTTTATCTCGACTTTTATGAATACCGGCCTGGATGATTTTGTATGCTTCAGGAATCGAATCGGACATTTCATAAACATCAACTAACCCAATATTTGGGTGAATATGATTATGTGGCCAATTGGGTTTCGGCTAAGCAAAACCTAATCCACTACCATCATCACACGGATTAAGCAGATTATTTCATTAATCCTCATCATAATGCCGCTAAGTCCGCCCACCTGGAGCGAAGTGCTGTCCTGTTCCATTTGCGTGCGAGGCTTCAATCTGGATGACCGCTTGCCAATCAGTTTGATCTGTGGTCACACGGTTTGCCGTCTCTGCCTGCTGCGATTACCGACCAGCCAGTGTCCATTCGATCACAGCCAGCTAAGCCTAAGACTGGCCGACTATCCGCCCAACTTTGCCCTACTACGCATTGTGCTGGGGGCACCGGACAAAGGAGGGGAGGAGGGAGGCACCGGTACCGGGTCGGAGGGCACCACCACGTCTGCTGTGCAGGCTGTGAAGGAACAGTGGAATGCGCACCTGGCCAAACTACTAGGCCCGGACGTGTTCGAGAGCTATCAGTGCATCACGGAGGTGTTGGAACAGTTGGCGTCCTATTTGAAAAGGGCACCTTCGGAAAAAGGTATTTCAGAGTCTCTAAATATACTATCCTGCTTGTCATGCTTTTGTTCGGAAAAGAGCCAGGGGGAGGATATTTTTTACCATTATCCGTTTTTACTGTGTCGATCTCATTTTTCAATTAAGGTGGTAGTAACGTTTTCGACAGTTTTGCTGGAGTAAAACTTGACAAACCACGATTAATTTTCAATCAACAATAATATATAGTACGCATATTAATTCAGAAAACTATAAACTATTATGAGATAAATGCTTGCTAAAATAGCTTGAAACAAACATTTCTAATTTTCACAAAAAATATTTTTCAGCCAGTTACGACAATATTTTTTGTACATTTTATGTTTAGCTAAGCCAAAGTAGTAGCTAGTCAAAACGGCCGTTTATTGAGAAATGGAAAAAATGACACACGGGCATGTCAAAAACCTTCAATTTAGATGCCAAATTTTATCCTTCCGCGTTTAGCTTTTTGAGATTACGTCACATTTATGTATATAACATTTCTTTTTGAACTATAGTACACTACACGAAAGTCCGCAAAACTTGACAACTACTAAAAGGATTTTGTTCAAAATTTGGGATAAATTGGCACACATACGTGTCTACTTTATGCTAAAATTTCAAAAATTTTGTTAGCTTAAATTTTGCTTAACATTAAAATCACTCGCAGAATTCTGTAAAGATGTACTTCCGTGGACTAAATCTCAAGTCTCGATGTTGCAATCTTTTCATGCGTTATTTTACATGTTTTTTAGACAATTTCTGATGTGTCAATTTTTTATTTGTTTTAATTCAGCATATTGCGTGAAATAATTAGATTCAAAAATTTGTATATTTTCCAAAATTTGAAAAAAATTCAAATTTGAAGGTCCGTTACTTCTTTTCTACATCATATAAATGCACTAAACTTCGCATTAAAATTTACCCTGTTATTGTCCATGTTTGTGCAAGAAATAAAAATAGTTGTAATTAAACTGTCAGTTTTACAAGCAAAACATGAAAAATGCAAAAAAACACGAAATTCGACTACTTTGACAGTGTCTGCTGACAAGCTTGTTACAGATTTAAGCTAAATAATGTGCATAAGTGTAGTTTTAGTCACGGTCTTTAACGTGAAAAAGACAGCTACTAATTTTATTGAGTCAATCAAAAGTTATAGCAAGTTATAAAAACTGTCGAAAACGTATACCACCTTAAATGATTAATCGTCGATTAAACGGTTTAGATTTAAACGGTTTTGCCAATATATCGTTTATTATATCGTTTATCAATTCATACGAAATTTGCGATGGCAACTATTTGTAGCACCTCCCGCTTGTGCACAAAATTTTTTAAGTCTACCTCAACATCGAGATAAAGTATTAGGCAGACAAATTTTAATCTAATCCATTTAATCCAAGGCCCCAAGTTTATGATTAGAAAAACGGGCGTCTGTTTATTTTTTTTTTCAGGCGGCAGTGTGTGGAGTCCCTCACTGAGCCGGGCCTTGCAGCGCAAACTGGTCAGCCTGCTGTGTCAGGGCGTGGCGGGCTCGGACGAGGGACGTAGTCGACTTTGTCGGGCGGCCCGAGCCCTAGGCGACCGGTGTCTCAGCGAGATTCTCACCCTACAACAGAACCCCTCCAATCTGACGGCCAACCTGTGGGCTGCCGTTCGGGCCAGGGGATGTCAGTTTTTGGGACCAGGTTTGTGGGAAAAAGATTAAGTTTGGATTAAACAGATTAGATTGAGATTGCTGGGTTGCTGCTGGTTCCGTCAGCAAAAGTACATAACAGGACAATTTGTGGCGGTGGCATTTTTGTATGTGGTCTGTAGTCTATATACTGAGAAACACAGCTAATGGTGCAATGTATATATTCATTTCAGGTTTTCTGCATTAGATAACAGGCAGTCTCTTCCGAATCCGAGCACAGAATTAACATTTTTTAGTGGGCCGTTTTCATGTATTATATAATTGTAGCTGAAGTAGTATGGTGTGGTTGTGTCTTTTTCTGGTAAATGTAGTATATATCAAATCAGTCAAGCTTTAATTACATATTCAAAACATTTTTTTTGCTATAAATGGTATCTCATTATGACTTTCTCATTTTAGTCCCTACTCCCTACTCTCTATTTTCATATTCGTCCCAATATAAATATATATGTATTAAATTTTCCTCCTATAAAATGTTGCCTAAAATTATTCCAGCACAACTAGTATGATATGAACCAGACGTCGGCTTTTTTTAATTTCATGTAGGCTTAGGTTTTTTGGTCTATTTTTTCAGCCATGCAAGAAGAGGTGCTGAAGCTGATCCTGCTGACTCTGTCGGAAGGCGCGCTGATCTCTCGCAAAGTGCTGGTGATGTACGTGGTGCAGAGTCTGGAGAGGGAATACCCGCAGGCCTCCAAGACCAGCGTCGGCCATGTGGTCCAGTTGCTATATCGAGCCTCTTGTTTTAATGTAAACAGGAAATATTTTGTAGTCTATTTTTTGTTTGTTTGTTTGTTTGTTTATAGTAGAGAATTGACCGAGAGTGTGATGCCAAAAAATGCTGAACCCTGAGACTAGATTGGGGCCCGGAATTTTTCTGTATTTTAAGAGGCAATTTTAGATCAGACTGTAGTTGGACCATAGATGCACATAGGGGGGATCCACCCCACCCCCAATAGGGGTCGGCACCAGTTCCCACCACGTCTGGCAGCAGGCACCAAGCAGTCAGTTGTATGTTTGTAAGATTTGTAGAAGTTTGAAATATTATGAGGCAGACAACTCAATAAAGAAGTCAGTAAACAACATAAGCCACAGCCCACAAACATTACAACAATAAATTGCAAGTTTCTTTATACCAGGGGACAATATTGTGTATGATATTTATGAGATTTGGTGAAACCTGATAGTTTTCACTGTTTTTTTTAATTTATTTTTTATGACTTATTTTATTTTTTAAATTGACAGGTATTCAAACGAGAGGGCGAATCGTCGCTGATGCAGCTGAAGGAGGAGTTTCGCAACTATGAATCGCTGAGACGCGAGCACGACGCCCAATTGGTGCAGATTGCCCAGGAGGCGGGGCTACGCATATCACCTGACCAATGGTCTGCCCTGCTCTACGGGGACCAGACACACCGCAGTCACATGCAGAGTATCGTGGATAAGGTCAGCCGTGGGGATGGCTAACTTAAACACATTCATACTTGTCCTAAAGCCCGGTCCATACTTGTCCTTATGCTTGTCCCGATAGTTTTGTCCTCAAGCAGTTGCAAGAAAACTACGCAGCCAAATGAATCAATTTTGAGCAAGAAAATAGTTGGGCTAAACTCCAGATCGTATACAAAAAAATAGACGAAACTGTTCTGTTAGTGCTTCACAATGACTGACAGAAAATTGTTCTTGT
>JASANF010006015.1:0-45858 GCA_030248245.1 Trissonchulus sp. WLG1_4
AGAATACGTTCTAGACAAGTTATGAGATGACTTTTTCACCAAAAATCACTAAAATTACACGTATAAACAAGAATGAGACTTAAACGAGATACACCAAACGATATAACAGGTCCGTATTCCTATTTTATATCTTCGCGCCGCCACAAACAGTCTTCGTTTTAAACGCTGTTGGTGCTCAAGCCGCTTATGCCAACCCAAAGGCGAAGGCTTGACCCTCTGGCTACTTGCTGCTGTATCTATATATAATATATAGTTATTGGTGCATGTACTTCAAATTTCAAAGTTTCAAAAAACTACGTAATCCTACTATATATATATGTAAATTCTGCGTGGTTAACAACTGATATTGATTGATTACAATATTAGGCTGGTTTAAAAATAAAGCAGAAACTCAATTCTATTATGCGTCAGAATCTATATGAAATTTTGTGAGTTGTAGTCAACGTAACGTTAGAAAAAAATACAAAATTTGAGAACCGATGAGGATTAAAATCATGAAGACGATTCCATACATTTGTGCAAGAGCTATTATACGTGTATACATGCACGAAAAAATCAGAATTGCGCCTGATTGTTGACATTTGTAGTGGCATCTCCCAAATCTGCAACATCCGCACATCCGCATAAAATTTTTGCGGATGCGGATGTTAACAAAACGTTGCGGATCATCCGCGGATGCGGATGCGGATATCCGCGACATCCCTAATCGTTATGCTCAGGCTTAGGCATAGGCTTAGTTTCAAAAGTTGGCTTTTTGTATGTTTATATATGCGATGTCCCATTCAGAGAGGTAAAGCTATGTATCAGAGAATGAGGAGGAGTGGAATGTGGAAGGTACGGAGATTTTATGCAAAAGAAAAAACAGCTTTGAAAATTTTTAGCTCAGAAGAAACGCGCAGGGATACATTCGCGCTTTTTGCACGCCCGAGCCTGTTTAGTTACTTTTGGTTATGTTTATAAATGTATATGCTGTATTTGTATCTGATGCATTTTGTTTTGTAATTTGAAACCACAACGTGTTCATAAACATACCTGCATATGTACATCTGCAAACAGCTATCTACAGCTACTAACAGGCAGCGCTTACGAACAAGACGTATACATATGGCTACTGCATAGATGCACATAGGGGGGGTAGCGGGGTATCCACCCCCCCTACGGGGGGTCGGCAACCCCCCGCCCCTCAGACATCCGGCACCCCCCCCTCAACCCCTCACCCACCTCTGATGGCCAAAAAAGTGCCCAAAAAATGCGTAAAAAATTAAAAAATTGCAAAAACTTTTCGCCTGCGGCCAAAAAAGTACCCCAAAAATGAGTTGAAAATAGAAAAATTCTGAAAAATTTTCAGCTGTCGCCGAAAACTAGGGACAACCCCCCCTTGCGCCAGGGTTCGGGAACCCCCCCCCCCGCAAAAAATTCCCCCGTGCATCTCTGATGGCTAGACTATCTCTAGACAAGTTGTGCGCAAGCTCACGTTGACTAGCAATCGTGCGTTGCCAAGCCAAACTCAGCGATCGTGACCGATATGCCCTCGCCGACCAGAATGTTGCGGGCGGCCAGATCGCGATGGATGTAGTTGTGGGTCTAGGTAGGCCATGCCCTGGGCAGTTTGGGCCCCGACGTCAATCAGCTGCGGCAGCTTGCACTTGGTCCCGCGGCAATGCAGAAACTGCTTCTTCTTCGACGGTCACTATGATGATGGGCTCGTCAGGCGCGCAGACGTCTCTTCATGATCTGAGCCTCGGACAAAAAGTCCACGAATCCACTGTCGCTACAATCAAACATCACAAACATTGTAGATCAGAAAAATATTGGTTCTACCTACACGTACGAGACTTGAGTGGTGTGGTGGTTAGCATTCTCGACGTCGACATGTATCATTTATTTAGTTATTAGTCGATTAGTCGCAACCGGGTGTGCCTGTTCCTTTGTTCTATATATTTTATATATAAGGCTTGACAAATGTATTTTAACTATTTTTCGAAATATCCCTAGCAGGGGTTTTTTTTTCGTTTTCGAAAGTGTGCAAAATCTGTGCAAAATACTTTTTGACTGTGCATTTTACTTTTGTAGTGTGCAAACTTTTAATACCAAATTTTAGCCAAATAAGCCTGAAATAAGGGTAAAAAATTGCACAAGCACAAGGTCAGCATTGCGCAATTTCAAAATTTTACTGAGCCTTTTACATATCTCTTTATTACCAATGTGGTTGTGGACTTGCGGCAACCAGGACATAGAAATATGCATGTATGAGAGCAAAAACGCGCAATATAGTGAAATGTGGATTGCACTCGCACCCGGCCAATTTGTTTTGCTACATAAAAATACTGTCGCAAAACGGGGTCTGGGTATTTTCAGGGGTCTGGAGGCAGCAGCCCCCAGTATACTTAGATTTTTACACCTTTTGGCGCAGTAGTTCACATCACAAAATGTAATTTTGGTTATTTAGTTAAAACAAACTCACTGTTGCGCAAACATGTATATAACGGGGTCAAAATTTTGGGGACCCTTCCCCCTTGATCGACCAAAAATACCCTATATTTTGTTTTTGCAAAACGTTCTCCAAAAAGTGTCATTTTGACCATACATGTAGTTGGGGTGGGATAGGGGGGGAAGACCCCCAAAATTCGGCCCGGGGGAGGGAGGGAGGGTCCCGCCAGGGGAAAAGGAAGGTCCCGTCGGGAGTAAATTTTTGGCCAAAATTTGAAAAAAATCAGCATTTTTTTGGTGAAATTTAAGCGATTTTCACCCAAATTTTCGCCAAAAATTGTCAAAATCAGAGTTTTTTGGTCAAAAAAGGGAAAAAATAGCGTCATTTTTCGGAGAAGGGATCAAAAATGAGTTGACGCAGGGGTGGGTGGGTCTCACCAAGGTGCCTTACACACGTACGTTTTGGCGGGGGTCTGGGGGCGCAAGCCCCCCGAAAAAAATTGGCGATTTTTTCAATTTTTAGACCGAATTTGGTCAACTGGAGACATATCAGAAATTTTTTTCGTCAAAATTTAAAAGAAAAAATGGGAAAGTCGCATCAACAGTGTATTACACAAGTAAATGTAGCATAATATACTCGTGTAGACATGCAAATGCAGCATAATGTACTTGTATATACATGCATAGGCTTTGATGTCTTTGATGTAAGATAACAACTAGAAAGAGTAAGCCACAGAGTCGCAGGGGTCTGGTCTCTGGGGGCCGCAGCCGCCAAAAAAAATTGGGGGAAAGTTTTGATTGTTAGGCCACACTTTTGATTTTTAGGAAGACGTATCGGAAAATTTTCTCCGGCCGGACCATAAAAACCAAAGGGGGGACAATTGTTTACAAAACCAGGGGGGAAAATTTCGGGTGGGGACACCCCCGTTGAGTACGCCCTCGTCAAGCCCGGTTCATACTCGTCCTTGTCTGTGTCCCTAACGTTTTGTCCTTAAGCGATTCCAAGAAAACTACCTTGCCAATTGAGTTGATGTTTCCCTTGAGGCAAGTCTGGGTCACATCCAGATCCTATGCAAAAAATTAGCCCAAATGCTTTGGTAAATTCGTCACTGCAGCTGATCGAAATTTGTCCTTGTCCCTGTCCTTACGTCCTTAAGGACAAGTATGAACCGGGCTTTAGTCACCACAAGTCAACATTCTCTCTATGCCACTAGTCTACTCTGTGTAGACTGTCGCCTAGAAAATGGCCACTGTCGTAAAAAGCCGGGAAAGCCATTGGAAAAAGCCGGCCGGCCGGTCAAAAACACCGGCCGGCCGGCTACATTCGACCAAAGTAGGCTGTCATAACAGTCCGGCAGGTTAAGTTAAGTCGAAATGGCACTTTGGATTTGGATGAATTTGTTTGGTCTAGCCGGCCTGACTTCTACCCGGGCCGACCGTCCGCCGGCCGGCCGGCGGTTTACGCGGCCAATCACAGTGGTGACTGGTGTACCCAGCAAAAAGTGGAGATTTTCTCAATTTCTAGGCCGAAATTGGTCAACTGGAGACGTATCAGAAATTTTTTCCGACATGCGGCGTAATATACTCGTGTAGACATGCAAATGCAGCATAATGTACTCATGTACACATGCACAGGCTTTGACGAGAGATAATAACAAGGAATAGTAAGCCACAGAGTCGCAGGGGCTGGGGGCGACCGCCTTAGGAAAAAAATGAGGCAAATTTTTGATGTTTAGGCCAAATTTGGTCAATTGGAGACGCATCAGAAAAATTTTTTGGCCGGACCATAAAAACCAGAGGGGGGATCCTTGTGTAAAATTTCAGTCGGCAGAAATTTCGGGGGGGGGGCGGCCCCCCCTCAGCCATTTGTGCCATACGTGGTAGCTGTATGTTTGCCACTTGAAAATATGCATTGTAATTTGGCCAACAGCAGACGTGCCAAAAAAATTTTGGGGCACAAAACCAAAAAGGTGTGACTTCGTGGACAAAGGACGTTGGACGGTCAATTCTTCTGGACTGAGAGGTTGTGCAAAGTTTGTGCAAAATACTTTCAGACTGTGCAAAATACTTTTCAATTGTGCAAATGCACAGTATTTTGCACAAAAAAAAACCCCTGATCCCTAGCCACCATAGTGATTTGTTGAACCAAAACTTGTATTTTCAATATTTTCTATAACATGCAACTCTACTTGACCTCAGAAAGGCAAAAATATACATACATATAAACATTGTAAAACATTAAAAAACCCGTTTGTTTACATTGTAAAACGAATATAAACATTTTAAAAAAGTTTAAATATTTGAAGTTTTCCCTTATTAGTAGTATAGTGGTGCGGGGAAAAAACCCTATTTTCAACTTTACTGGTCCTCCTGCGCTTCACATACATCGGATCCATTAATGCTCGCGGCCGTTATAACTGCCATCTTTCGCCTAACTGTTGCACTAATAAAATGGATTCTAACTACTCACGCTTCTGAGTAATAAACCTCGAAACTTCCGGGAAAAAAACCATATGCGGGAAAAAAAACCTTAATGCGGGAAAAAAACCCTACCACTTTTTTCGGCTGTTCTATTAGCAGTGAGTATAAACTCAATTCCATCGTGTTCTACAACTCTTAGGCTGCAGTATGGACTGCAGTATATATATACATACAGGGGCGTAGCCAGGATTCTGAAAAGGGGTGGGTCGCACCTTGCCAACTTTTTTTGCTCACTGTGTGATAGCAATTTTGAAGTTGAAGTGCAGTTTTTCGCGATTTGAGTACTCACACGCGCATGGTAAACGCAAAACCATTGAGCCATAGGTTGCAGGGGTCTGGGGGCGGCAGCCCCCAGAAATAAGATTAGGGATTTTTTCAATTTTTAGGCCGAATTTGGCCCACCGAATACGTATCAGAAAGGAAAATTTAAACAAGAGATGGGATCGTCTGACGTCAGATCAGACAGTGTATTACACAAGTAAATGCAGCATAATCTACTCCTGTAGAGTGTAGACATGCATAGGCTTTGATGAAATATAATAACAAGGAATAATAAACCACAGAACAGCAGGGGTCTGGGAGCGGCAGCCCTCAGGAAAAAATTTAGAGAATTTTTGTATTTTTAGGCCAAATTTGGTCAATTGGAGACGTATCAGAAATTATTTTAGGACGGACGTTTACACAAAGTTGCAGGCGTTTGGGGTTGGCAGAATGGCAGCCCCAAGAAAAAAGATTTTTCCAATTTTTATACCGAATTTGGTCAACTGGAGACGTATCAGAAATTTTTTCTGACAAAAAAAAATAAAACAAAAGATGGTATGTACCGTCACACCAGACAGTGTGTTGCACAAGTAAATGTAGCATTCTGTACTCGTGTATACATGCTTAGGCTTTGACGAAAGACGATAACAAAGAAAAGCAAGCCAGATAGTCGCAGGGGTCTGGGGGTGGCAGCCCCCAGAAAAAAATTGGGGGGAAATTTTTGATTTTTAGACCAAATTTGGTCAATTGGAGACGTATCAGAAATTTTTTAGGCCGGGCGATAAAAACCAAAGGGGGGACCCTTGTTGACAATTTCTTCAAGTTCGACCAAAGGGGGGGGGGGTCGCGGCCCCCGCGACCCCCCCCCCCCCCCTGGCTACGCCCACATATATAATAAAAAACTCGTTTAGTTCGGTAAAGTAATTGACCTCAAGTCAAACTGAGACGGTAACATACCTGAAAAATATTTCCTTCATTTCTTCTTCAGTTGCGTCGTATAGTATGTTGCCCACCAACACAAATCGCTGAGATCGCACTTCTATGGACGGCATTGTGTTTAAAGCTAAATAGTAAATAAAATATATTATTATGTGTTAATATAAGCTCGTGAAAGTTTAGACTGACATAATGAGCGAGCTGATCTTATTTTGCGACAGTTAGCCCCAATATGACAAAAAATTATGATTTCGACAAAATTTGAACTTTTTGGAAAAGGTAAAAAACTTTTGCGTGGAAAATGTCAAAAATTAACTCAGCGCAAGTGAAAACTTATAAATACTGAATCGCTGAATAAATACTAAACGCTGAATCTGCACCGCGTACTAACCCTATCCGGATTAAATGCAGTTGGGGGGGGAACACTGGACCTATTTTTTTAGTAGAGCACCTTGGGGGGAAGCATTTTTGCTTCAAGAACCCCTATTTCATTTTTTGGATTTTTTGAGATATGACCCCCCGCAATCTGAACCCTCAGTGAGGGACGTTTTCGCAATTTTTTTCCGAAGCTCTTGTTTTTTCCGTTCTAATAGTGTCAAAATGGTGTCAGATTATTGGTTACAATTTTTTAGAATCAAAACAAAGGCTCTTTGCCGGGTTCCTGGCGAAAAATTGGCCAAATTCGCCAGAAACGTCCAATTTTTGACCAAATTCAAACTTGGCCTTAATTTAGGCTCGGGCTTAGGCTTAGGCTTAGGGCTTAGGCTTAGTATGGGGCTTAGGCTTAGGCTTAGTATCAGGCTTAGGTTTAGGTTCAGGCTTATGTAGGCTTAGGCTCAGGCTTAGGCAATAAAAAATCTAAATTTTAAGAAAAAATCCTGCCAGCTTAGCCTAGAGAATCCTGCCAACTAAGCCTAGACGATGCCTTAAAACATCATAACGCACTCAAAACTATCCAAAAACGAAGCTTATAGCCATTTTTGGCTTCGAACTTTGGCCTACGTTCACTTCCGAAAACACTGAAAATGCAATTTTCAAGGGGTCATAGCTCAGAAAATCCAAATTTGTGGATAGGGGTTCTATTACAAAAAATGCTTCCCTCAAGTTGCTCTACACCAAAAAATAGGTCCACTATTCCCCCCCCCCAACTGCACTTGATCCCTGCACTTGATCCCACTATCCCTCCCCCACAACTTCACTTTATCTCTATTTTTTCCAAAACAAATATAAATCAAGAAAACTATCTCTCAAAACTGATTCGGGGTCGGCAAAAATTTGAAAACATCTGTTTTTTTTGAGAAAAATAATGACAACTCAGGCAAAATCTATGTAATGACTCCGAAACATGCAACAAAAAATTGTCCACATTTCAGCTGAAATCTGATTGGCTAAAGCTAAAAGACAAAATCAGCTTAAAAATCGAAAAGTGTACAAGCCTCTTACAAGTGCCAACTAGCGACTTAGCACATGCAATTTCATCCAACAATGTAAAAATTATCGCTTTTTTTACAAAACTATAAATAAAATTAGTATATGGCACCATTTTTTCTTAAAAACAAGTTTTGTCAAATTACTCATGCGCAACCGGTCAACATTTTCAACAAAAACCAACACCAGAAATGAAATTTCCGTACTAAATAATGTCTGAATCCACCATGACTTTCTGAGTGTACTCTACCTGCACAGCATGCGAGTGAATTAATGCATTGGGACACTTCGAAAAATCAATAATTGATTGATAACTTATCGATAACTAAAAGGTTCTGTTCAAAAAGCTTATTTGCAGTATGGCGGACCAAGACGGTCAGAATGATATATTGGGCGTTTCAGGAGATGGTCCCAATGTTCTGGAAAATGTGACGAGAAAAACAAAAAGATCACCATGACACAAAATTCAATATGTATTTTGAAAATATCTCCGCCCTCTCTGAATCAAATTTTATCAAACTTTGCACAAAAGTGTAACAATATGAGGACTATGTGTGTGTATAATTTTGTTTTTTTTAATGCACTCGTTCAACAGTTCTGCTCAAGAAAGCCTTCTCAAAAGTCGCACTGAGGGTGTTTGCGTCCTATTATAGGTTTGGCGCTATCGCGCCAAACCTGATTATTGAAGCATCAGAACTGACTGGCCGAGTTGTTAGTCTGTTAGGTTCGCAACCTAGAGGGGATGTCGTCGATTCCTAGATGAGCGCTTTTTTTCAGACTTTTGCATTTTCAAACTGCATTCTCAGAAACCACTAAAGCAGCAACACACTGATTTTACAAGGCATTTAAATAGTGACAGATGCATGGCTAAGGTAAAAGACGTGCGAAACACACTCCGCACATTGACACTTTAACGCTAGCACTGTGTTAAGATACCAGAATCAAAATTAAAGACCTGTTGGGCTGTGGCCCAACAGGAAAAATTAGACATGAGCTGCCCAACAGGTTTACGATGGCCTCTGGCCAATGTACATATTTAACAAGCTAAGTTTTCGGCAAAAGTATTCAGTATCAAGCATACGCTTCTAAGTACATTGGCCAGAGGCCATCGTAAACCTGTTGGGCCAGCGAAAGTGTACTTTCTCAATTTACAGATTTCCTATAAATAGCTTCTCCTTCTGCAGTCAGTTAAACTGCAAAATCGGGGTCACAAATTTTTGGCAATTGAAACTCGGATGGTGCAGATTAACTTTATTCATTTTTGTTAATTCATGTTTACTAATGAAATGATATTCAGCAAGTTTTAAAATAATTGTAGTTTTTCTGTTCTGTTTTTGAAAGGAAGCAGTTAAGTATTGCTGGCTTTTAATAGAATTATGATCACTACTTAGTGAAGCATCAGGTCTGTGTGGATCCGTGTGGTCGAGTGGTTAGTTTGTTAGATTTGTAAACCTGAGGTGACATCGTCGATTCCTGTTTGTCACACTTTTGCATTTTCAAATTACTTTTTTGCAACAGCAAAAGCAGCAACTCTGAGTTCTGACTAAACATTAACAGGCATTTTATTGTGACAGATGCAAAACAAAGGTAGAAGACGGGTAAAACAGACACCGCACATTGACACTTTAACGCTAGAACTGTGTTAAGATACCAGAATCAAAATTAAAGACCTGTTGGGCTGTGGCCCAACAGGAAAAATTACAACTTAGTACTTACTGAAGGTTTTTGCCGACAATTGGGCTTGTTGTTACAATATCAAATTTTATGGTAAGTGATAGGTATACGGGGGTTGTGACTGGCTTCTGAAAGTAGGGGTAAAGTTATTGTACAGTTCTGCAGGGAACTGAGATTCATCTGATCCGCGGAAAGTTCTCACTACGTATGTCTACGTATCGACCGAATGTGCAAATAATGTAATATGCGAATGAGCTGCCGATCAGCCCTTTGCCTTGCTATACGGCCTACCCTTCAGTTTCTTTAAACAAATGTTGGTCCGAAGCGCTTATAACTGTAGAGAGAACTTTCCGCGGATCAGATGAATTTCAGTTCTCTGCAGAACTGTACAATTCATTTCTCCGCTCCAAGTTCTCTCTACGTATATATGTCGATTTCAAATACACGCTGAGGACACAACAATTCATTTACTATCACACTAACAAACGGTAGCAAATTGAGTATAATAGTAATGTGCGCTGCAGCAGTTTCGCAATTCCCCCAACAGTAACAACCCCCGGTTCATGCACGGTCGCTATCCGCTGACTGGCGAGCATTAGCGGTCTGGAGTAAGGTAGACTGGAACTGTTTCGTGGCTGCTGTCGGTATCCTGTAATAAGTGAAGAAGGTATTAGAGCTAGACCAGTGGGCAGCCTGCAATATAGTATCTATATTTAGCCCTTTATGAAAAGCATGAGATGCTGCTACTGCCCGGATACCATGGGCCTTTGCGGGTGTTTTTGTACTTGCGGGAAGCGCCGCAGTAATGGCTTCAATAGTAGCTGTAGAGGCTGCTTTATATGGGGCTGCATGCGTGAGGGACAGTTGTGTTGTCCGTTTACGTAATGGTTGGGTAGCTTGAATGTACGCCAAAACAACTCTGTGTGGGTCAACTGCTGGGTCATCATTGTACTTATGAATCACGGATGTATCTTTTTTAGTTTTAATTCGAGACCCTTTTTGCAGCACCGAATGTATAAATGTAAGCTTGGCCTCATCAGCAATTAAGCTAGCGGGCCCTCCTCCCGTATCCAACTTAGCAGATGATCTACCGACCATGTCGAGAATATCTTAGGTCGTGAAGGGCGTTTGTGGAAAGCTGCCTGTTTAAAATCTTGGTAACGAACGCGTGTAAGTAAGCGAAATCGAAATAGCACTTTTTGTGCTATAGCGCTTTTTTTATGCGCTATATGCGCTATATGCGCTATAAGCGCTATGGAATTTGCTATATGCGCTATTTGCGCTATAGCGCTTTTTGGGGGTGCTATATGCGCTATTTGCGCTATATGCGCTATCGAAGGTGCTATATGCGCTATTTGCGCTATAGCGCTTTTTGGGGGTGCTATATGCGCTATTTGCGCTATATGCGCTATCGAAGGTGCTATATGCGCTATTTGCGCTATAGCGCTTTTTGGAGGTGCTATATGCGCTATTTGCGCTATAGCGCTTTTTGGGGGTGCTATATGCGCTATTTGCACTATATGCGCTATCGAAGGTGCTATATGCGCTATATGCGCTATTTGCGCTATAGCGCTTTTTGGGAGTGCTATATGCGCTATTTGCGCTATAAGCGCTATCGACGGTGCTATATGTGCTATTTTTTTGGATATGGATGAAACTTCTATAGAAAAATGGCCAGGGGGGATTTGAACCACCCATTGCTAGATTGCTAGCTTATTGGTGTTTGTGTTAATTTCCCTTTAAATAGTGATGCTGATCTTGGATAGCGCTTATAGCACCTGAGGGTGCTATTTGCGCTATTTAGACGCTATTTTGTGCTATTGGCTAACTTATTGAAAAGTTTTGTACTTTTTAGCACGTATTCGATCCCCCAATAAACAAAAAGAATTTTAAAAGTATTTAAAACTTTTGTTTGTGTTCTGGACGTCGATATAAAAAATAGTGCATAAATAGCGCATATAGCACAACGATAGCGCATCAAAGTGCTATAAGCGCTATTGTTTTCATAGGCTTAAAAAATAGCGCTTATAGCACCTGAGGGTGCTATTTGCGCTATTTAGGCGCTATTTTGTGCTATTGGCTAATTTATTGAAAACTTTTGTATTTTTTACTAAGTATACGGTCCCTCAATAAATTAGAATAATTTTAAATTATTTTTAAATTTTTGTTTGTGTTGTAGTCGACGATATAAAAAAATAGCGCATATAGCACAACGATAGCGCATCAAAGTGCTATAAGCGCTTTTTTTTTGTAGGCTTAAGAAATAGCGCTTATAGCATCTGAGGGTGCTATTTGCGCTATTTACCGTGGGTGCTTACCGTTTACCAACAAATTCCATGTTGCTAAAGGTGTGTCTCTTGAAACAGTGATGGTGAACAGTTAGCGTGACCACTGACCAGTCACGAACGGCTCACCTCGACCTTACCTCGGTAACGGACTTATAAGTAAGATTTTCATTTTTTTTGTTTGAGTGAGTGTATTTTTATTTGAAATTGTAGGTTTACGACTTCCGTACATTTTGAACCATCAGCATCTTTTTGCAAAAACAACTTATTGTAAGATAAAAACGCTTTGAACTTTTGCATACACATTTTACAATAAAATAATTATCTGCTGCACAACAGGTTTTAGCTGACCTGCTGGTCAGCTTACTTGAACGTAATTCTTAATACTTACTGAAGATTTTGCCGCAGATTGAGCTTGTTGCTGTGTGAAGGTGACATATGACTTTCCAAATTAATTGTAAAGCTTAGGTATGTTAGAAAATTAACAGCTTGAGTAACTTTCTGCTTACATAGTTCTTTAGTTTGAGCCAAGAAAATGTTATCTCCTCTAGGTAAATGAGAGATAATAATAAATAATGTAATAATTTTGACCGGCCGGGTGAAAATTCCGGCCGGTCACAAACACTATGTCCGGAATGCAAAATTGCAGTAGGGGTGAGGACTTGAACCCTCGACCTTCCGGTTGACAACCAGGGCCCGATTTATCGAAACAAAATGTTCGTCATCGAAAATGTTCGTCATCGAAAGTTCGTCATCGAAAATGTTGGTCATCGAAAATGTTCGTCATCAAAAATGTTCGTCATCGAAAAAACAAATGTTCGTCATCAAAAATGTTCGTCATCGAAAAACCAAATGTTCGTCATCGAAAAACCAAATGTTCGTCATCGAAAATACATGTTCATTATTGAAAAGACAAATGTTCGTCATCGAAAATGTTCGTCATCGAAAATTTTGGATTGATCGAAACATTTTCGATGACGAACATTTGTTTTTTCAACGGTGATTTATCAAAAGACAAATGTTCGTCATCGAAAGTTCGTCATCGAAAATGTTCGTCATCGAGAAATTTTTCGATGACGAGCTTTGGTCTTTTAGAACATTATTATGTTCTAAATGACAAAATCTCGTCATCGAAAATTTTTTCGATGACGAACATTTCAACGGAGCTCGGTACCTCCGTTGAAATTTTCAACTGCGAACATCTATAGGTACATAAGCAGCTGGCAGTAATTTTAATATTAATATAAATAGCCAACCTTATTTATTATTAATTATATATTAATGCAAATAGCACAACAGCGCAAAATATTAATTTATTATATTATTATATTATATTATTTATTATATTTTTAATATTAATATTAATAAAATATTTGAAAGTAAAAGTATTTTTAATACAAATTTTTAATATTAACTATTAAAATAACCGTACTGCCGTATGGACATTGGTGCCAACTGAACAGCAGAATGGCCGTTCAATTCATACCTTCGCCCGTACAGCCATCTGCCACTTTGCCTGTCAGCCATATGTCCGTTCATCTACATATACTAAACCGCACTATTTCACTTTGTCCGTATATGCCCTGCAAAGTTATTTCAATTCAACTTAGCCAAAACTCCCGGGCATACGGACAAACGGACATACTGTTCAAAAATATGAACGCAACTTAGGCCCAAGCTATGCGCGTTTGCCTTAAAAAGTAAGAATTAAAAAACGGATTATACAGGCTTTGTCCCTATGCCCTACTGAAGTATGAATCGACCCTAATAGCTGTTAACTGAATAACTGATATCTGCGACCATACTGCAAAGAGAGTCGGCTGGCCGTTTCAAGCATTTGGTTCAGGCGTACTTAATTTAAGACCGGTTCATACTAGTCCTTGAGAACACAGAGGGACCAGAAGGACTAGTGCACATTTCGGTCAGCTGCTGTGAAGCATTAACGGAAGCGTTTTAGACGAATTTTGTATTCGGTCTGGAATTGAGGTCAAATATCTTCATGCCAAAAATCGGCTTATCTGGCCAGGTAATTTTGGAATTGCTCAAGGACAAAATGATAGGGACAAGGACAAGGGCGAGTATATGAACCGAGCTCTGTGAAATTATAACCAGCTTTTCAGCTTTTCTGAACTATTAAATTAGTTCTCTTTCGGCAAAATGATTTATGTAAAGTTTTTCAAAACTTTAGTTAATGTTGCGGAAAAGTTGAAACAAAATAATATTCAACTTTGAGAGTTTGCCACTATCTATTGGCACCAGACAGAACCACTAAATTCAATACTTTATTGTACCTCAATTTTAGTAGTATTAGGTAGTCTTAGGTAGTAGTAAAGTATTGGAAGTAGTTAGTAGTAGTTATTATTATTATTAGAGAATTTAGACTTTAATGAAAATGTTCTAATTCAGAATGTTTAGAGTCTAAACTTTAGACTTAGAACGACTGATCTAATTTCGAACGCTGAAAATTTTCAATAATGAACATTTTCGATGACGAACATTTGCTTTTTCGATGACGAACATTTGCTTTTTCGATGACGAACATTTGCTTTTCGATGACGAACATTTGCTTTTTCGATGACGAACATTTGCTTTTTCGATGACGAACGTTTGCTTTTTCGATGACGAACATTTGCTTTTCGATGACGAACATTTGCTTTTTCGATGACGAACTTTTCGATGACGAACATTTTCGATGACGAACATTTTCGATGACGAACATTTGCTTTTTCGATGACGAACTCGCCGTTGAAAAAGCAAATGTTCGTCATCGAAAAAACAAATGTTCGTCATCGAAAATGTTTCTATCAATCCAAAATTTTCGATGACGAACATTTTCGATGACGAACATTTTCGATGACGAACATTTTGTTTCGATAAATCGGGCCCAAATGCTAAACTAACAGAGCTAACCACCGCTTGTGAATTAATGCAGATGCATAGTACCTACACAAATACACTGGAGCAATAGAATATTAACTGTTAATAAAATTTAGCATTAGTTAATATTTTAAGTTTATACTTTATTATCTGTCTAGTTTGATCAGCTTTAAGATCCTGTTTTGCTAAAACATGCTTGACGTTCTGATATGTCATGCCACATCCCATGCTGATAACTGAAATTTTTTAATGGTTGAGACGTGCGAACAGGTGGTCGAGTGTCATGATGCTAGTTTCAGGAGCAACAGCAGCGAGCTTCGAGTCCCGGATTATATGTAGAATTTTGTTAGATTTTCTGATCGTTGGATTTTTTCTATTTCAAGCTTTTTTGCTGCTTGAAATGCATACTTTGGGCTGCTCAGCAGTAACTGTGTGCAAAAATCAGAAATTAATCAGTTTTGATGGTACGGACGTGTTGGTGTCAACAAATTTCGCGAAACAATTTGTCAGTTGTTTGAAACAGAAACGACGCAGGAGTGGCATGCTTGACGCACTAATACAGCAAAGTGTGTTCAGACGGTGCATTTCACTTGTGGCATCCTGCGGCTTGCGTTATGCGTCAAAATCGCTGCGGCAAAAACGCGCCGTGTGAATCGACCTTTAGGATTACCTGCCAAAATTTTTCCTAGAAATTATATTTTTTGACTTGTTTTCTCTGACTAAGCCTGAGCCTAAGCCTAAGCCGAAGCCTAAACTAAGCCCACTTTTAAGGAGGCGCTCCGGGAATCGGGAGTTGCATCAAAAGTCTGCAAAAAGTTGATAAAACTAAAATATTACTAAATAAGTAATTCATATGATATGAAATAACCCCTGTGTAAAAATTTTAAATCACGTGATAACTGATAATGTCACGTGACTGCCAGAGCACTGCGCGTGAGTAAATTTTTGGCAAGCAATAACTAATAGCATGTTTGTCTTAAAATCATGATTCATATATCAAAATGTAGCCCTTGCGCTCTTGTAGTTAAAAACTATTTTTGTTTTTGATTATTTAGTGCGAATTTGTTAAAATTGCAATTTTGTATTTTCGAGGTCGGTCTCTGAGCACTAAAAGCAGTGGTATCATGGTCTAGAACTTTTTAAAAAAAATAAAAAATGTTCAACTGCGCACAATAATAGGCTAGATTCATGCCAAATTTCAGCCAAATCGTTTGAAGCAGCAAAAAGATATCGAATGCCGAAAATCACCGTGAGCACTGCTCAGTATAATTTTTTTGAGCCAGCAACTTTGCGTAGCGTTATCCAATTGCGCTGAAACTTTGCAGAATTTTGGGGACCCAAGACCCTAGTAAAAAACAGTTTAGGTAGCTAAGCAATGTTGCACTGTTTTTAGATAATGTTACAAATGTACCACATTGAACACAGTTTTTGGTAAAAGCCGGTTTGTGGGCAAAAATGGACCTACAAATTAATCTTGCCGTTTTAAACATTTTTCAACTGCTATTTTGTGTGTAATGATGTGCATTGATGACTTCTTAATATATTTTTGCTCAATGTTCACCCATTTGGCAGTTTGCTAGTAAAAACTATAAAATTGAGAAATTTTCCAAATATCTTGATATTGGTATCAAATGAAAGCCTACATCATTCTGAGTAACTTTGCTTCGTGACACAGGTCCGAATTCGTTAGCTGAAAAAAGTTATGGCCCAATACCTTGATTCCCGGAGCGCCCTCTTAAAAATGACGATTCGGCCTCGTGTAGACTCGCCTGTTAATCCATTCTCTTATTGTGTAGTTTGGCTTGTTGGCTTGGCTTCGTCCCAAAATTTTCTCACATGCTGCGCTAAAGGCCGATTCACACGTTGCGATTTTGCCGCTGCGATTTTGACGCAAAACGCAAGACGCAGGGTGTCGCACACAAAACGCAGCATTTGAACAAACGTTGCGTCTCGCAAACTGTTTTGCAGCGTTTTTACTGTTTAAAAAATATGATAAACAGCTTTGCTAATATGTTGAAACCAACACGTCCGCAGCATCAAAACTCACTAAAATCGCTGGCCGAATTGCAGTCTGGCGTTTAAAACGCTGCGGAAAAATCAAGACGCATTCATTCCGCATTGAAATAGCTGCTCTGTTCAGACAGTGCGTTTTGCCGCAGCGGCGAAAACGCAGCGGCAAAATCGCAGTAAAATCGCAGCGTGTGAATCGGCCTTAACAATTTGTCACTTTGTTTTATGAGTTCTTTAGAGAATTTATTCTCGGTTTTCGAATAAATATAGTTTGAATCAACGAGTTTGAATAAATATATTGCGGATTCGTTAGTACCACCGTAAGACTGTTTTCATTACAAATCGGGTCGGGTCTGTTATATTGTTATCGTTTCGTACTCTCGCTTCGCAGTCAAAAAAATCCGTTCCTCAGATCGGGCTCAGTTTTTAGTTTTTTCAAAGTTTTAGCTCCCGAAATTGATCTTGATAGGAAATATGTTTTTAAAAAATGGACGTTTGGGTAAAAAACGATGCCTGTCTGAGTAAACTTCATAAGCGTCCATCAAAGTTTACCCAAACGTTTTGGGTTAAGAGGGTAATTGCGTTTTTAGTCTTTTTTTCAAAGCCATAGCTCAGAATTTGCAAGTTGATATCACAAGCGGTCTTTTGCATTAAGTAGAACAATATCTTGCCTATGTATGTATGCCATGCATTGAAGTTTAACCGTTGATTTTTCCTACACTACACTGCACGCGCGGCTACAGAAAGGTCCTTTCCAAAATATTGCAGGATTATTAGCATTTTTTACAAAAAGTTTGGACCACAGCTCGTAATTATACGATCATTTGTTGGGACTGAAAGTCGGTAAAAGGTTTTTGACATGTTAAAAATCCCCAAGGGGGAATAGTGGAAAGGTGGACCTATTTTTTTGAGTAGAGCACCTTGGAGAAAGCATTTAAGCTTCAAAAACCTATTATATTTTTTGGATTTTCTGAGATTCGAACGACCCCCTCGAAATATGATCAATGTGAGGGAGAAACTTTTTCGCAAATTTTTATAAAAATTCGTGTTTTTCCGTTCTATACGTGTTTAAATGGAGTCAGAATAATGTTTACAATTTTTTAGAATCAAATCAAAGGCACTTTGATTGACCCCGTTCCTTCCGAAAAACTGGACAATTTGCCATATCCAGACTTGGGCTTAGGGCTTAGGCTTAGTATGGCGCTAAGGCTAAGCTTTAGGCTTAGCTTCAGGCTTAGGCTCAGGCTTAGGTACTAAAAAATCTAAATTTTCAGGAAAAATCCTGCAAGCTTAGCCTAGAGAATCCTGCTAGCAATGCCTAGCTAGACGATGCCTTCATCACATCAGACATCATAACGCACTCAAAACTATTCAAACTACTCATTGGCTTCAAATTTTGGTCTACGTTCACTTTTAAAAACACTGAAAATGCATTTTTCAAGGTGTCATAGCTCAGAAAATCCAAATTTCTAAATAGGGGTGGGATGCTTCCCTTAAGGTGGTAGTAACGCATGTGCAGTGTTTTTCAACAGGCTAGCACTCAATAATTAATTAACTTTAGAGCACATTTTTTATACTGTTAGAAAGCACTACTTTTCTTCTACAATTATGTGAAGTTTTATTTTTCAACTGCAAAGATGATTTGTATGGCACATGCTCAAAGTAGACCAATTTAGCACTAAAGGCTTTTTGAGCACTTTTTGGCTTTTTTTGAGCACTTTCAAATTTGGCCACTTTTTGACGAGTTTAAACAACAAAAACATGCTAAAAAAGGCACAAATATTTAAAAATAAATTATCTAGACCCAAAATGCACGATTTTATGATTCGTCAGTTATTAACCGAAATATGAGCTTTCAAAGTCAAAAGTGTCTATTCACACTCAAATTTCGTTTTCTATATCTGCGCAAAAATATAAGCAAATTAAAAAATTTTCATTTTGGGTCTAGAAAATTTGCGAAAGTTTATTCGTGTTCATTTTTGTGTTTATGCGCTGCGCATGCGCTTAGAAAAGTGGCCAGAACTGTTAAATTTCCATTCTCCTGTTGTGTAGTTTGGCTTGTTGGCTTGGCTTGCTCCTAAAAATTTTTCACATGATCCCGCTAACTTCATTTGCCATTTTGTGTAAATGAATCAATTTTTTACAGACTTTATTATTAAAAAATGCAGTTTGAATCAACTAAATTTTTTCAAAAATTCAAAAACCACTGCACATTCGTTAGTACCACCAAGAGTACATAATAGGGAAGAGTATGACACTCTTCCCTATCTTAGCTAACACAGGAAAAAATATTTTAAAAAAGAAACCGAAAATTAGCAGAAAAGTGAAAGAAAAAATTCGGTTAATTTTCAGCTTTTTTTCTGTCACTTTTCGAAGCAGAAAAACGGTTTTCGATTACTTTTCCTCCAGTTTTCCGACAGATTTCTATCACTTTTTTGTCATTTTTCGGTTAATTTTCCGACAAAAAGTCCAAGTTTCCGCCACTTTTCCGTCAATTTATTTCAGTTAGTTTTCCGTGCTTTTTCCTCTTCATATTTTCCACTTTTCCCTTTTATTTTTTTCAGTTTTCTGTTTAATTTCTTTGACATTTCCACGTTTTTTCTTTATTGTTTCCGCTTTATTTCGTTCACTTTTCCGCTTTTTTTCTTTCACTTTTCCGCTTCTTTTCGTTCAGTTTTCCGCTTCTTTTCGTTCACTGTTCCGCTTATTTTAGTATACTTTTCAGCTTTCTTTCGTTCACTTTTCCCCCGCATTTCCTTACTTCTGCAGCTATTTAGCTAGGTATATATTTCGGTAGAATTTCGGCAAAATATAATTATATAATCATAAGCGTAGCAAGGGGGGAGGTTTTAGGGCATAGGTGAAGGGGGTGGCAGCCCCCGCCCCCCAAAATCGAGGCGCCGGGGGGGTGCTGGAAATGTGGGCAAAATTTATATAATAAAAATGGCACTTTTTTCGGAAAGTTTCACAAACTCTTGCAAAACTTAGGGTATTTTTGGTCGGTCCGGGAGGAAGGGTCCCCAAAATTTGGCCAGAGAGGCCTCCAAATTTTGACCCCCTTACAGGTCTTATTCAGCTTATACAGGTCTGAAATCAGAAAACCCCTGCTGCGTCTGTTCAGACAGTGCGTTCTGCCGCAGCGGCAAAAACGCTGCGGCAAAAGCGCAATGAAATCGCGTGTGAATCGGCCTTAATATATATATACACGCGCCAGAGGCGTATCCAGGATTTCGCGCAGAGGGGAGGGCTGCACCTTGACCTTCGACGGGGGAAGGGGAAGGGAAATGAAACATTTATTTATTTATATATATATATATATATATATATATATATATATATATATATATACATATATATATATATATATATATATATATATATATATATATATATATATATATACATACAGTACAGTGCAAAAAAAAGTTTTCCAATTTGTTACTGGTAACGAACATTCGTTACCAGAAAAAGGCGAAGCTTCGTCCAAAAGGACCAAGGTTAAAAAATATCGTATATATTTGTATATTTATATAATATATATATATATATATATATATATAAATATATCAAGCGCGGATCCAAGGGGGGGGGGGGCGCGGGGGGCGCCCCGCCCTCCGAAATTTTTTCAGACTGAAATTTTACTCAAAGGTCCCCCTTTGGTTTTTATTGCCCGACCGAAAAAATTTCCGATACGTCTCCAATTGATCAAATTTGCTCTAAAAATCAAAAATTTCTTCAATTTTTTTTTGGCTCTTGTCCTACTTTCTAAAACTTCTCAGGTGTAATATTCCGCCCTCAGAAACGTACGTTCATAACGTTAAAGAGCTAGGTTTTTTGCCTCGTCGGCACATATTGCTGTCTGAAAAATTAACATATATATGTATATATATGTATATATATATATATATATATATATATATATATATATATATATATATATATATATATATATATATATATATATATATATATATATATATATATATATATATATATATATATATATATATATACATGTTAATTGGTCATTGGTGTCACTGTTGTGTCTGTAATTGAAAGAGTGTGTCTAAAAGTTGGGGTTAAATGCAGTTGGGGGGGAAAATAGTGGACCTATTTTTTTTGAGTGAAGCACCTTGGGGGAAGCATTGTTGCTTCAAGAACCCCTATTTCATTTTTTGGATTTCCTGACAAATGACCCCCGAATTCTGAACCATCAGTGAACCAACGTTTTCGCAATTTTTTTCGAAAACCCGTGTTTTTTTTGTTCTAAACGTGCTTAAATGGAGTCGGAATGTTTACAATTTTTTTGGAATTAAAACAAAGGCACGCTGTTCGCTGACCCCGTTCCTTTCGAAAAATTGGCCAAATTCATGAAAAACGTCCAATCTTTGAACAAATTCAAACTGGGGCTTAATTTAGGCTTAGGCTTGGTATCAGCCTCAGGCTTAGGTTCAGGCTTAGGCTCAGGCTTAGGTACTAAAAAATCAAAACTTTCAGGAAAAATCCTGCCAGCTTAGCGTAGACGATACCTTAAAACACTATAACGCACTCAAAACTATTCAAAAACAAAGATTATAGCCATTTTTGGCTTCAAAATTTGGCCTACGTTCACTTCCCAAAACACTGAAAATGCATTTTTCAAGAGGTCATAGCTCAGAAAATACAAATTTGTGGATAACGGTTTCATTACAAAAAATGCTTTCCTTGAGGTGCTCTACTCCAAAAAATAGGTCCACTATTTTCCCGCCCCCCAAGTCCCAACTGCACTTGGTCCTCCCCCAACAAAATTTGTGGATTTAGTGAATTACGAACCGAACATTTTTAAACCTCTGCTCAGCATCCCCACACGTTGCAACTGAGGCGGGGGCCCCCGCTTCAGTCTGACCTCCCCACACCCTACGAACGCAAAAATAGGAGCTGGTGTAGGCTAGAATTTGGGAGTCTGCCCATGTATGCCCTATTCCCCCCAATTGGCAATTGCATTTAACCCGAATCTTGAATCCCCCGCTCGAATTAAATAAAAGAAAATGTGTGTATCAAAAGAACAAAAAAAAAGAACATTGCCGCATAAGAATTTCTGCCACGCCTGTATCTAAAAACTTTATTTAAAGTAATCACTTAAATTACCGCTGCCGCTGCGAACAACTTTAATCACCGTAGAAACTTTTGCCTTTGATTTAAATAGGTTTCGGCCGCTGCGAGCCGAGCAGGACCAGCTGAAATTTTATTTTAAAAAAAAAATTTGCACAAAAATCACGTTTTGTGCCAACACTAAACAAGCCAGACTACAAAACCTCACAGTCACAACAAAGACTGTTTGTGGGTAAACATATTGTTAAATGTGCTTCTATGTATGCATAAACAAACAAGTTTGCTACATCCACAGAAACTGCAAACTGCAATCGCACCATTGTAAACAGTAAACAACTTTTTTATGGTACGGAAACGTAGTAATCAAAAAACAATTGTCAAGTAAAGATACACAAAGATGTAAGTTTGATTTGACAGAAAAGTGACTGAAAAGTCACGGAAAAATGACAAAAATATTACAAAAAAGGGCGGAAAAACAGCACAAAAAGGAAAGAAATGTGACAGAAACTAAGACGAAAACTGACCGATATTTGACGGAAAAGTAACAGAAACTGAGCTGAAATGTGACGGAAAACTGGATAAAACTTATCAAAAAAACTGGACAAAAAGTTACTGAAAACCCAACGATAATATAATGAAATGTAACGATAACTTTCAGGAAAAATAACAGATATTTCACAGATAAGTATCAGATAATTCATAGAAATCAAGCGTAAAAATGGCAGATATTTTAATAAAATATTTGAGAACATTGCAGGAAAATTGGAGAAAAATGAAAGCTGACAACGAATGAAAAATATTTTCCAATTTTCTAGTTCTTTTCCGTCACTTTTTGAAAATATTTTTTCCTGTGTAATTGGCGCGGACGATGCTCTGGCCGAAATAGCGCTTTTACGTCTTGATTTCAGGGGGGGTACCCCCCTTAGAATCAAGACATGTCTTGATTTCAGGGGGGGGGACCCCCCCTCAAATCCCGGAAGTATCTTGATTACAGGGGGGGGACCCCCCCCTCAAATCCCGGAAGTGTCTTGATTTCAGGGGGGGGGGTACCAATCTCGTTTCAGCACACTGCCAGAGCAAATTTGGTGGTGTCTTGATTTGAGGGGGGGGTACCCCCCCTCGTTTCAGAACACTGCCAGCGCAAAATCGGTGATGTCTTGATTTGAGGGGGGGGTACCCCCCCTGGTTTCAGCACACTGCCACGGTGGTGTCTTGATTTCAGGGGGGGTACCCCCCTCGTTACGTTACGTTACGCACGTTACCAGCTCACTACAGATTTCCTGCTGGCAGTGTGCTGAAACGAGGGGGGGTACCCCCCCCCTGAAATCAAGACACTTCCGGCATTTGAGGGGGGGTCCCCCCCTGAAATCAAGACATGTCTTGATTCTAGGGGGGGGTACCCCCCCTGAAATCAGGACGTAAAAGGGCTATTTCGGCCGGAGCATCGTCCGGGCCGATTAGCTAGGATAGGGAAGAGTGTCATACTCTTCCCTATTATGTACTCTTGGTACCACCTTAAGGTGGCGCCCCTGAAATGTGACTTTTCAAGAAACGGCAGTCTTGAACCAATTTTAGATACACAATGGCAAGCTGATGTTAAGGTGGTAGTAACGAATGTGCAGTGATTTTTAAATTTTTGAAAAAATTTAGTTGATTCAAACTGTATTTTTTGAAAATAAAGTCTGTAAAAAATTGATTCATATACACAAAATGGCCAATGAAGTTAGCGGGATCATGTGAAAAATTTTTAGGAGCAAGCCAAGCCAACAAGCCAAACTACACAACAGGAGAATGGAAATTTAACAGTTTTGGCCACTTTTCTAAGCGCATGCGCAGCGCATAAACACAAAAATGAAAATGAATAAACTTTTGCAAATTTTCTAGACCCAAAATTAAAATTTTTCAAATTGCTTATATTTTTGCGCAGATATAGAACCCGAAAGTTGAGTGTGAATAGACACTTTTTACTTTGAAACCGTATATTTCATTTAATAATCGACAAATCATAAAATCGTGCATTTTGGGTCTAGATAATTCACTTTTAATTATTTTTGCCATTTTTCGCATGTTTTTGTTCTTTAAACTTTTCAAAAAGTGGCCAGATTTGAAAGTGCTCAAAAAAGCCAAATTGGTCTACTTTTAACACGTGCCATACAAATCATCCTTACAGTTGTACAATAAGACTTTGTTTAAATGTAGAAGAAAAGTAGCGCTTTCTAACGATATAAAAAATATGCGCTAAAGTTAATTAATTATTGAAAACTAGCCTGTTGAAAAACACTGCACATTCGTTACTACCACCTTAAAGTGTGCCCAAATACAAAAGTGAAGTTGATTGATAGAAATTAGCATTCACTGTAGACCAAACGTGAGTGGAATTTCGGCTTACGATTTCTCTTCACAAGTAAGTAGCTGTTGCACAGTCAATAGCTCAATTTGCTCGCCTCAACGTCAGGGTTTTTTTTCAAAATCGGCACTGTGTAAATGATGTGTAAATTAAAAATTTGCTGTGTAAATTAAGGGTCTGTTGTGTAAATTTTTAAAAGTGTGTATTTTAGTATTTTTTAGGTAAAAATTGACCGTTTTTGCACGCGAAAAGTCATATTTCGCCTTTGAGACTCGAACTACATACGAAAATAAAAAAATATGCTATATAGAATTGAAAATTTTAGCGTTTTTGTCATTTCAAGTAGCCAACACGTCAGGAGTCAGGACAAGCCTTCCTAAAATTTCGAAAAATTTGTGACAAGCCCCCACCCCAAGCCGAGACCCAGTGTTCACGCAGATAGAGAGTTGTTTTATCAGCCAGAGCCTACACACTTTTTTCAAATCTGGGTGTAAAACCTTTTAAAGTAGTTTGAAGTATTACAAGAAATCGCACAGACAAGCTCAGCATGGCTGATTTTTCAATGTCAACTTTCAAGTGCATAAAAACGAATGCTAAAATAAGCCGTTTAAGAGCAGAAACTGAAGATTTTTTGTTTTCGGGTAAAAAATTTGACTTACTTTTGTTAACACAAAGAGGTTACAGGCTGCAATCGCCACTTCGCGAATTTTTGTAAATTTTACAACCACAATAGGCCGTTTAATCAACTTCTGGGGGAAAATGGGGCTGTGTAAATCATTGTGTATTTTTATTTTTTGCTGGGTAAATTAGGCGGCCGATGTGTAAATACACCCTATTTTACACAAAAAAACCATGCTCAACGTGATCGAGCGGTCGCAAAATATCATTTTTGAAGAATATTTTTGATATATTGAAAAACACAAAAATCACGATTTTCGAAAAACGTAAATTTAACTAAATTGCTTGAATACTATTGATTTGCTAAAAATCAAGTTTTGCGACCGCTCGAAGACAACGAGGCGCCTTTAGTTGCCAAATGTTAACTTTCCTCGTTGAGCCAATTTTTTAAAATCGCAAGCCGAAAATTTGCGTTTGTACTCACACGCTCTTTATTTCTGCATCATGCAGAAAATACTGCCTTATTTTATAAAAAAATGCATCACACTCAATAAAACACCGAAAATTATTAAGTATGCTCAAGTAAAACACAGCTGCTAGTGTTTTTCAATCTTTCAAAATCATTACATACGTGTAAATGCACTGGCTTGTAAAGCTATTTCCGTGAAAAAGGCCCGTATTCACCGACAAGTGCTATTCACTTCTAACGCTAAGCGTTTGCTAAGTTAGCGCTTATTTGGCACTAATCTGTTTTTCACAAAATAAACGCTTAAAACTTAGTGTTACACTTTACTTAGTGTTTAGCAACTTTTGAGTGTTTAATTTTGGCTTTGGCTTGGAGTGCGCTGTTATCCAGAATTCGTTATATTTTGGCATTTACATAATACATGCTTGTATAGTTGCATACAATGTAGATTTATTTAAATTACAATTTTTTCTATCAGTAACATATTTATCTTCAACGAAAAAGGTGTAAAAGTTGTTTTCAAGCACTTGGATTCTATAAAAATGAAAAATCGGCGCCTGTATGTTTAAGGGGGCATATCGTAAAAAATATAAATTTTCAAATAGGGTTTCTTGAAGAAAAATTACTTCGATTAATATGCTCTACTAAAAAATGTAAAAAAACGAATTTGAACAACAAAGTACATTTTTTATTTTTAACGATTAAAAGACCAAAATGGATCGAATTGGTCGGAAAATGTCACTAATATATCCAAATTTGCATGCCCTTCCTTTCCATGGCCGCCAAAAACCTCCCCCGCTTTCCCTACCTCTTTCCAACACCATCCTCTAACTAAGCGCTTAGCGCTTAGGGAGCTCCCGAGCTCCCTAAACTTAAGCGCGTAAATAAGCTAAACACTAAACTTTAAGTATGTGAATACAATACCAAAACACTAACTCAAGTGTTAGTGTTTGCTAAGCGCTTAAATAAACACTAAGTATGTGAATAACACTTGGCGCTTATAAGCGCTAACACTAAGTGTAAACACTAGACAAGTTTAAGCGTTAGTGTTAGTATGTGAATACGGGCCTTATTTTTCTTGCTGATAAATGCGCAAATTTTTTTCTTGTGATATGCACATCAAATTGAAGGAAATTTAAGCCTGAACAACTTTTGTTCTTACGGCGTATGGTTATTTTTGCGCATTTTCAAAATAATGACCAAAACCCACATTTCAGGAGCGTCACCTTAAGGGTTAAATGCAGTTGGGGGGGGGAAAATAGTGGACCTATTTTTTTGAGTAGAGCACCTTGGGGGAAGCATTTTTGCTTCAAGAACCCCTATTTCATTTTTTGGATTTTTTGAGATATGACCATACGTGGGCAGCTACCGAATTCTGGGGGGGGGGGGTGAGCCACCGGGGGGGGGGTGCGGAGCAACTTTTCCGGCAATGTTTCCTTTGTGAGCCACCAATTTCGCTTCGTGATCCACTAATTTTTCCTTCGTGAGCTACCTTCAAAACATTCTGGGGGGGGTGACGGACCTGTCTGGGGGGGTGAGGAGGCCTTCTGGGGGGGGTGAAAACCCCCCCCAAACCCATGTATGGATATGACCCCCCGCAATCTGCACCCTCAGTGAGGGACGTTTTCGCAATTTCATTCCGAAGCCCTTGTTTTTTCCGTTCTAATCGTGTCTAAATGGTGTCATATTATTGTTTACAATTTTTTAGAATCAAAACAAAGGGTCTTTGACCGGGTTCCTGCCAAAAAATTGGCCAAATTCGCCAGAAACGTCCAATTTTTGACCAAATTCAAACTTGGCCTTAATTTAGGCTTGGGCTTAGGCTTAGGCTTAGGCTTAGGGCTTAGGCTTAGTATGGGGCTTAGGCTTAGGCTTAGTATCAGGCTTAGGCTTAGGCTTAGGTTCAGGCTTAGGCTTAGGCTCAGGCTTAGGCAATAAAAAATCGAAATTTTAAGAAAAAATCCTGCCAGCTTAGCCTAGAGGATCCTGCCAACTAAGCCTAGACGATGCCTTAAAACATCATAACGCACTCAAAACTATCCCAAAACAAAGATTATAGCCATTTTTGGCTTCGAACTTTGGTCTACGTTCACTTCCGAAAACACTGAAAATGCAATTTTCAAGGGGTCATAGCTCAGAAAATCCAAATTTGTGGATAGGGGTTCTATTACAAAAAATGCATCCCTCAAGGTGCTCTACTCCAAAAAATAGGTCCACTATTTTCCCCCCCCCAACTGCACTTGATCCCACCTTAAGGTGCTCTACTTAAAAAAAATAGGTCCGCTGTCGGGGAGGGACAAATAGTGAACCTATTTTTTGGAGTAGAGCACCTCTAGGAAAGCATCTTTTTTAATACAACCCCATTCACAAATTTATATTCTCCGAGGTATGCGTATGACCACCAGTAGCGTAGCCAGGATCAAGTTGAAGGAGGGGCCACCGTGCCTTGTTGCCCAATTTTTTATCCAAGGGGGGGGGGGGAATCTCTGAGGGGGGTACTCTGCCCCCCCCCTGGCTACGCCACTGATGACCACTTAAGGTGGCACTCCTGAAATGTGGGTTTTGGCCATTATTTTGAAAACGCAAAAATAAACATGCATCGTAAGAACAAAAGTTGATCAGAAATGAATTTCCTTCAATTTGATGTACATATCACATAAAAATATTTTATGTAAATGTATATATGTATGTATATAAAAATGTTTTTCGATATATCAATCATATTCATCAAAAATGACTTTTTGCGACCGCTCGATCACGTTGAGGCTTAATAATAGCCTTTTCAGTGTTTTTGGAAATGAACGTAGGCCAAATTAAGTACAAGAATGGCAGTAAATGTCGGTAAAAATTCTCGAATTTTATCAACATTCAACAATACTAATTTAAGTGCTGAGTTAAAACAATATAATAGGCCGACGCCGAGGCCCGAGACCCTCCTTCCTGTTGTATATACCCTGGCGGCCTGGCGTGACCGATTTTTTTTGGGAGGGGGGCGTCTTTTCCTCATCCCCCACCCCCAGCCCCAACTATATACATCGACACACATATATATAAATACTGTATTTCAGTGACGCGAACGTAGCCATGGATAAATGGAAAATTAATCAATTGTCTATGTATCTTAATATGTGCTTGGAATCGTTCAGCTAAATGGATGCTTCATCCTCCGTAGCAGCTGAAGAGGGTGGTGCAGCCGATGGTGGCGTTAGTGCCGTCAGCGGGGCCCAAGTATCGCAAATTCAGACTTCGAACGCCCTGGCCTGTTCATCGGTGGTTTATGGGACCGATGGAAATCCGTACTTGGTATTCAATTTGGCCAATTTGCGAGCTCAGCAAGCACAACAGGCCGCCCAGAATGCTCCTGTGACAGCGCCCACCCCTGGCCTAGCCCAATTCCCCCTTGTTATTCTGCAGAAAAATGCTCAACCTGAGGTCTCGCCTGCAGCCTCACGACCAATTCCCATTCAGCCCGCTCCCCCTAGACTACCTCCGACGTCGCAGCCATTTGAAATGCACCTGTCGCCCATTTCTTCACTCGGGTCGCCTGTTGGTGTAAGTTTTAAACTGTGTTAAAGGTTGCAAAATGAGACAGAAAGCTTTTTTAACTTTTCAAAATTTCAAAACCTGGAGCTTTGGCTAGTGTATTATATTTTGTTGAAAAACCTGATGACGTGTATTAGGGGATGGATGTATGTTAACTTCACTTCTGTTTGATATGTAAGGTGAGGTGACCCTGGAGTTCTTTTGAAACATGTAAAATGAAAATCCATCAGTTGCAATATTTCAGTGCAAAGAAAGGCACATTAGAGCGCGTATTATTCAAAATAATGTATGAAATTATACTATGTACTTATGAATCGACTTTTGGAATGTACGGATTTTTATTCTATCTATTTTAAACTTTGTAGACTGGACAGCTGGTCACACCCACTGGAGCCTCTAACAATTTAGTGCAGCTCCAAAATGCAGCAGTACATCCGGCCAATCACATGTTGAGTGATAATTATTTAGCAGGTTCGTTTGTTTTACTGTTTTTTTGGTTTCCAGCCTATTGTCAAAAACTTATTAAACTCTTATTATTACTTATTAGACTTAGGTATATAATATTCGTGCTTGCCAAAGCTAAGTTCGACCTGTCAGGTTTGTCTTTTTTAAGCTACGTGAAAAGGGAATGCCATGGCAGTATTGTGGATTGCTTGTTGAATACTTTACTTGAAGCATTTCGCACAAGTTTTTTTGAACTGTTTGCTGTATATATATATATATATATATATATATATATATATATATATATATATATATATATTTTTATATATATATATATATATATATATATATATATATATATATATATATATATATATATATATATATATATATATATATATATATATATATATATATATATATATATATATATATATATATATATATATTTGTTTATATGTTCTGGAGATTCAATACCTTGAGAGATTAGACTCTAATCTAGAGATTCTTAGTTGCTAAATTATCTGATTATTTGTATTTTCCAGGTGAAATATCTCTGGAAGATTACAAACAGAAACTAAAGAATTCGATTAGAGTAAATGTGGATCGACCCCCCGGCCTGCTGTCGCCCCCCAGTTGCCGACCCCCCCTTCCCGCTGCCATGCCCCCCTCCCTTGGTTTTCCTCCCAGCAGCATTTCCCCGTCCCTCCCGGATCGGTCTACCTTCTCGCTGTCCGAACAGGCTGCTGCAGTCTCCTCCAGACAGCTGGATTCCCCCACTTCACCGACTAGTCGAGCTAGAAATCGACAGAAAACTAGAGCTGAACTCAGGGTAGGTATCGTTAGCTTAGAGGCTTAAGGTCAACAGCGATTTTGGTCATGGTTTACTCAATTTTGGTTCAGGAGAACTAGCCTTATAGAACCAGTCACCAGTTTCGTTATATGACAAAAAGCTTGTCTCTGTAAAGGTAGCTTCGACCTCTGAACATGAATAAATCAGATTTTTCACGTGCAGCCGTCTCTGAGTTTTTTAAACTTGCGATTGAATTCTGAGCAAACTTTTTACATACTTTTTCACATTTTTTCTGACCTGTATGCTGTATTGGAGTTTCTACAAAAAGTGATCAGCATCTAGAGTAAAGTATTCATTCAATTTTTCAATTGGATTATTATTTTTCCTTTTTAGGAGGAACTCTGTTCCACGCTTACATCGGATCTATTGGTGTCTGCCGCGGAAGCAATTACAGGTGGATCAAAAAAGTATGGTGTATATATATACTGTGTATACTAAATAATGATTTAAGGGGATATATTAAGTAGTATATATACTGTATATATATATACTTTTTGTTTGAATACAGGTGATGTTCATTTTTCTGCCGGATCATTGAAAACCAAAGCGGGTATATAGTCTTTGTACTATGTCACCTGGGATACATTTCGGCCTTCGGGAGAGAGGGTCGGCCACATCGGCTTCTTTGTCCCCCCATCCAAATTCACCCCTATACATACATGTAACGGGGTCAAAATTTTGGGGACCCTCCCCGCCTGTTCGACCAAAAATACCCTAAATTTTGCGAAATTTTGTAAATTTTTTGCGAAAAAGGGCCATTTTTACTAAATTTTGCCCGAATTTCGGGGACCCTCCCCCCGGCCCCTCGATATTGGGGGGTCCCCCCATCCCCCCGCTCATACATGTATGACTGTATATAAATTAATTTCATATTTCCAGGCCTGTATCAAACGGCGATGCTCTAGATTCTGATTCTGATCTTGCCAGCGCTGATGAACAAGAATTGCAAGCTTTAGATGGTATTCAAGATTAAACACTGAAAGATTTTTCTGACTTAATTTATATATAATTATTATTACTTAGCTAAGATATATTTAATATTATCGTGATAAAGCCACCCGCAGATGAGCAATGTTTCTATTGGAAACTAATTGAGTGCCATTGACATATTTGATGTGTGTGTGTCCGCAACATACATTCCCATTTCAAGATCTCGAATTGTGGTTGGGCATTAACAATGCCATTGAAGTTTGTTTTTAATTCAGTCATCATTTGTAATCAGTCATAATTTACTTCATGTTTCTGCCTTGGTATTATGTTTAAACTCGATTGAATTTAGAATTTACAGTAAATTGTATTGATTGTTTTTTTAGATTCAGATGACGAATATTTGCCTTCAGCTGAGCGAAGAAGAAAGATGACCGAAAAACGGCGAGCTAGGAAGAAATTGAAAAAGGTGTGACAGTTGGAAACATGTGTTTAAGGTGGTAGTTGCGTTTTCGAGGTTTTTGTGATTTCTATGTAAACTTTGCGCCACCAGTACTCAAGTTATAAATGACGCCTGAGCATAAATTTTTGGGACAGTATTGTAAAGGTCAAAATCCCCAGGCATGTCTCTCACTTTTTTGAAATTTCACCCGTGGACATTTTTAGAGGGTTTTAATTACAAGAAATTATCTTAAATTTTCGGTGCGTTTGCTTTTCAGCTATTTTCTCAGTAAATTGACTAGTTATTAAAAAAGTGGGGGACATGCCTGGGGATTTTAAACATGTCAAAAACCTTACCAACTTTCAGCCCCAACAGGTAATCGTATGATTCAGAGCTGTGGCGCAAACTTTTTGTAAAAAATTTTAATATTTTTGAAAGGACGTTTCTTTAGTCGCTTATACTGGAAAGAAAAATCAAAGGTTAAATTTCAAGGCATGGCATACATTTAGGAAAGATATTGTTCTACCTAATGCAAAAGACCGCTTGTGATTTGAATTTGCAAACGCTGAGTTATGGCTTTTTAAAAAAACACCTAAAAACGCAATTACCCCCTTAAATCGTATACACAACAAAATTTATCTATAATGTATTTTTAGTTTTTGAAGACATAATTTGGAAACTATTACTACTACAACACTAGAAACCGCGTACGTTAGTCCTACTGTTGGAAGCTCGAAAGGTATAAAATAGGATAAACTGAAATTAATGTATAGTAAATGAGGCCCAAAATAACAATTTTTTCTCTTTTTCATGGTCACAGTTGCTTTTTAGCGTGTATATACTTGCAAAATGCAAACAGTAGATTTTGGCATTTCAGCGTCAGTATATTCGTGACAATTTTGGTCCGGTCAACAACACTGCTGCAGCGTCGTCACTGCTGAGCCTGGGCGAGCACTCTAGTCGAGCGTCGAGCATACTGGACTCCACCAATGACGATAATTTGTCGGTTTTTGACGAGTCCGAGGAGAGAGAAAAGATGGGTGCCCAGGTGAGACCGTCCCGTCCGCTGCCCTTTGAACTGGACGCACTGCTGGGACAGGCAAACTACAATTATGCACTGGGGAAACGCGATGAAGCCTTCAAGATGGTGGAAGAAGTGATAAGACAAAGTTAGTCGTTGGTTTTTGGGTAGTTTTAGCGATAACGAGTAACTAAATTGTCTTCAGTAACAAAACATAGGATTTGAATAGCTCTGTGGACATAAATTATGATGCTCTTTCGCATAACGCTCTACACGAATCGGGCCGTTAAGTTGCTTGAACAGAGACTGGGATCTACTTAGTTGCTAGTAGACCCTTAACAAGACCGATCAGAATATTATCTGAGCTATGGGTAACTGATGTAGCCAAAAATTTATCTTGTTGAAGCTGACGGTGCGATACACTGTTGCACGAAGATAATTTATTTAATGTGAAATACTAACGATTTTTGTATATTGACTATGCTCTGTCTCTGTGTTGTTTTCATTGCGTGTATGTTTTCATCCATGACGAAGCATACTACGATACTTTGATAAATGTAATGGTATAACGCCTGGGCCTGGTTTCATAAAAGATCAGTTGCGATTCATTAGTAACACTGATGTAAGCTAGAAAATAAGTTATAACTTTGCGTTAACTTAATCCTTCTGTTGGAAATTTTCACGACATATTGCCAATATGTTAGATAATGTGTGTGTAAACTTTTGTTACATTTGCTTGATGCAGGCAAAAGTCTAGCTAAGTCAAAGTCATTCATTAGTCCCAAATATTAGTAAATATTAGTGGTTCTAAAAAATTCACTAATATTTGCAACTAATGAATGACTTCAAGTTAGCTATAGATTTCACTGGATAACTTGATTATTGTGAGATTTTAACCACATGTGGTGTAACATATTGGCTATCTGTCATGAAAATTTCCAGCAGAAATATTGTGTAACGGTCAAGTTATACTCGATTTTCGATGTTGCACCAGTGTTACTAATGAATCGCAATTCATTGTTTATGAAACCGGGCCCTGGTGATTAAAACCAAATCTGCTGTCCTGAATCAGTCGAACCTAGTATAGTTTGACTGTATCCGTTTAATTTTCAGAACCGGACCACCCGGCGCCCTACGACACCCTGAAGCATTTCTACACGGAACTGAACGATCGACACAAATTGTTGGAGGTCGGCCTGCTGGCGGCGCACTTCAAACATCGCTCGGCCGAGGCTGAGGAATGGATCTGGCTGACGGACTTGGCACTGGAACTGGGCAAACCAGCACAGGCCACCAGTTGCTTGAATAAAGGTGCTAGACAGCTGAGCTTTGGTGATCATTAAGCCTGGTTCATACTCCAGCAAAACTACCCGCAAAATGTGGCATTTTTTTGCATTAACAATGTTGAGGTCAAGACAAGTTTGTGCGAAAAAATGAGGGTGAACGATTTGAAAAAGTCGGAGTTTTAGCCTGCCACGTGACAGGTAGGTACCACTTTAGCGCATGCATCTCAGCTATCGAATGGTGCCATAAAATTTATTTCGAACAAAACTTGCTTGACTATACTTTTCATTCGTAATTTTTTCATTTTCGTAGACATTTTTTATTCTAGACTAGGATTGCAAGCCCCAATCCTGACTTCATGATTCGTTTCGCAACAGTATATTTCATAAAGAATCTGTGTTTTGCTGAAATAATATGATGCTGGAAGCTGGAAGCTTATTGCAGGCGTGTAAGTGTAACGAACTATAGCATACGCTCATCTTGTTAATACTGAACTTTTGCTTCTTATTGTAGCAATTGATGCCAGACCGACGGATTTGGATTTGTACAAAAAGAAAATCGCCATTCATGACAGCCTGAACCAGACGCGAAAAATCTTGCAGACAGAGCAGAAGGCTGTGAAAAACTTGATGCTGCACGAGCCGTTTGAACTGTTTCTCAATCGAGCTCGGGATGTTGCTTCGGTCAGTCGATTTGTTTCTGCAAATTTTGTCATTTTTTACAATAAATTACGGCTTGTGCATTAGTTTTGTATACAATGTGTTCATAAAGTGCGCGTGTGTGTGTCTGTCCGCATATCTGAAAAAAATCACGCCACGTGCTTATCTTATGCACTATTCTTTGGCGTAATTACTTCGTATTTTTGCTGACTGTCAGTGTCAATCGACGATTACTGTCGGCGACTGTTAAGGCTCAATAATTTGTAAACCTGTTTTTGATTGAAAATATTGTCTGCTTTAGGAATCCTTTGAAGCAGGCGATATTATTGGTGCCCTTGGATGTTGGCGATGTTTGCTGCAGCGTGCTGACCAAGAAAACAGTCCCCAGTATCAAGGTACATTGATATTTTGCAGGTTGTAAGGTTATTGGATTATAAGTGAATTACCTGTTAACATATGAAAGCCATTTCGTTCATATTATGGTCATTGGTTTATTGAAAAAATATTTAGTTATATAGATTTCTGTATAAAACTTGGTAGAAAGTACAAAAGATTAATCCTTGCTACGTAGTACGTAACGAAGTGTAACAGTTAAATCAAAATACTATGTCAGATTTTTTGATTGCATTAGGGGTGTTGTTAAAATTACGGGACTGAATCAGCGGTGTTTTGAAAGGCGTAAGACCCCTTATATTTTTGTGTTCAACTCAAGACATTTCTAATTTTTCCATTGGTGATAACAATTAATTAAATAAACAGTGATTGATAATGTTGACCTTGTTTTATTTTTTAGATTTATACCACTATGTGGAAATTGCGATGGATTCGAAGCAGTATAAAGCTGTGATTAAAGTATAGCTTTAATAATATTATTGATGTTCATTGTTATGCGTGGTGGACTGAAACTTCAGTTCACAACTTTAGTGTGTTAGTGTTAACTTTACCAGTTAATTAGTGTTAACTGGGAATTTGATTGAGTTTCTCTGAGTGATTTTTTGAGCAGCTTGGATAATTTATTATGATTTCTGAAGTGAAAACGAAAGTTTTTGTGAAGAACAGAATTCTAGAGTTTTGCATAGCTTATAAATTTTTAGCATGGCCAGGATGGAAGCACTAAATACGGAATAGATAGAAGGAGAAAATACGAATAAGAAAAACAAAAAATAATATATTATACTATTTTGCAAAATAATAACCCTGCTTCAGGACATTCACTTGTTTGCCAAAATTAACGCAGTCCGCGACGGTGAAGTGGTCAGATGGGACGATTTCCACTTCGAAGACACTCCCCCTCCCTCTGAGTATGTTTCTTGCCCATAATAGCATGGTGGTTTATTTTTTTTATCCTGTGTGTTCTTGATCCAAGTCTTGAACCGGATTAAACGGATTAGACTAAATTCAGTCTTAAAATTAGGAATAGATATCGGAATAGACGAGTTAAAATAAGTTAGCTTGCTACTTAATTGAAGTCCGAACCAACTTAATAGAATGTCCCCGTACCAAAAGGATTCACCATATACGCTTAACATTAGCGTGCTCTGTTAAGTGTGTTTAGTCTGACTAAAGGTTAAGTTTAAAGTCTGTTCACTCAGGAGATTATATATAAGAAAATTTGTAAACTTGATTTTTAAGCCGTTCAGTCGGATTAAAGCAGTTATTTACAAGCAAAAACACTAACGCGTTGGAAAGTTTGTGCCGTTTTCGTAAACTTTAGTCTTGTCCTTCAGAAGTTAGTTTCTGCCAAATTTTTATTCCAGGTATATCATTCCGGATGACTGCCCCGTTGATTTGCGTGTCAAACTTTGCATTGCCTTCATTCACGACAACAAAATACCATGGGCTGTGGTCAGTACTTCTACTGATATTTTTAGATAAAATAAGCTAGTTATACGCCATGTCATCTAGACTATAAAACTTATTTAGACCATCGAAATTTCTGATTCTGTTAGAGTAGCCAGTTGACCTTTTTATAAGGATTCTATTGTTTATCGTTTAGTGTTTACTGCTACTTTAATAGAACTAAAAAAAGTGTAAATATCGTTCACAAAATTGGCGCTTGTTGCTGTGCTATTATAAATATAACTACTGCTAAACTATATTGGTGTAATCTTCGCTTTTAGAGAAACCCCTTCATTACAATTTTAGTTATAGATGTTGCATAACTTTTTAGCCACTCCTAGAGCAACTGAAGCGTGACTTTTCGTACGAGACGGAGGGGGATTTGTTCTTCGATATTGCCGAAACATTCCGAGCCCACAATGCCTTTCACACTGCCGAGGACATCCTTTGGGGACTGCTGAACACGGAACAATATAGCACTGTATGATTCATTGTCATTATGTGACTTGATTGCTACTTTCATTTGGCCGAGTCACAAAAATTGGAGGGGAAAACATTGTTTAAGGTTTCAGAGGAAAACATTGCTTGGCCTTGGTTCTCTTTGGTTACACCCTTGTCTCACTGTGAATATTTTTGTTTGTGGGGGTTTGTGTTTGGCGAATGCCTGATTTTTTGTATGATGAGTTTCATCAAGTCAGCAAGTTAAACGAAAAACTGTCTATGGTATTTTCAGACAGAAATGGTGTGGTTTTGCTATGCGGAAATTCTTTCTCAGTTCCCCGATCGGCAGGAAGCAGCTATTGCAGCGTTTGAGCGCGTCCTACAGTTAGCCCCCCGCCACGTGGACGCTAGGCTAAAGCTGGCTGCAATTTTGAAGCAACTGGGCAAAGAACAAGAAGCCCTTTTGAAGTTGTCCCACGGGGGTGCCAGTGCTGATGATGGGATTAGTGATCAGTCCACCTTGATTGCTGATGTTCAAATACTGCCTCATATGGTATCTTATTATGTTTTTTGTTTGTAATTTTTTCGAGGTCATCATTTTATTTTATAATTTTTTCAATTTTCTTGAACTTTTCATGATAATTATAATAACTTATTGTCTTGTAAAACATAGACAAGTGAGCACTGTCGGTATATACTGTTGCGTATTTAAATGGTTAGACTTTTACGTTTATACCGTACAAGAATCAAACCATAGTGTAGGATGCGGTTATTGCTATTTTTGACTGGAAAGTTACTGATTATTCGGTATAAATTACTCGATTATCTTTAATCATGTTATTAATTGATATCGATAGTTAGTAAAATTATTAGAGTAATGAATCGCTAGAAGCCAGTGTTTTCATGCTGCGTTTCTTTTTACCTTCATATAATTGTGCGTTTTTATAGTATTAAAGTATTTGAAGTATTACTCATTATATCCAGTCTGTATTGTGTTGTAATAATATGTTTTGTGTGTTGCACCTTTTATGGTATGTTGTATATATTATTGTTTTAGAATGATCGTCTGCTGTATGAGCGTTGTCTGTTGCTGGAGAGTCAAGAGAGCTTTGATGAGGATGCGTATATTCAGTGTGCCTCACAGCTAATGGCCATGTTTTTCAAGGATGCCAGAATTTGTACGTTATTTTTTGAGGTCCTCATAAGGTAGTAATTTGTTATGTAGGGGCAGGGCCAATATTTTCCACTCCGTAAAATTATTATAAAAATTGTAAGTAAGCGTACTAAGATGGTTTCAGTTTAGAATCTTCTAGGCCTACAGGAGAAGCAAAAACAAATTTTAATCTAATCCGTTTAATCCATTTTAGGAATCATTGGTCCTTAGTTTTATAGCTAGTCATCTATTTATTGTGCGTATGCAATTTCCATGTATTCTAGCAAAGCACAAGAGTGCCTCGAATGAAGTAGTGCGGCTGTGCGTGCAGGCCTCGGAGGGCAGTCAGCTCCATTCAGTGGTCAAGCAGGTGGCGCCTGCAAACCCGGACACCTGTGGCGGTGTGGAATTGTGGAATATTTTTATAAAAGTATAATAATTCTGGGACATTATTTAGGCTGATTTAATGACAGTCAACGTAGGGATGGAAGTCTCGGTTTTTTTTCCGAGACCGAGACCGAGACCGAGACCACGAAACCGAGACTACCGAGACCGAGACCAAATTCCGAGACCGCCAAAACCGAGACTTAGGTCATTTTTTGTCATTTTTTTACCTATCGATTTGATGACTTTGTACAAATTTTTAGGTAATATTACAAGACAATGGTCATACACCTTATGCATAAATAACAGCTACATCACGACAATTTTGGTTACATTGCTGGTTCTTTCCCCCGTTTGTGTGGGACTGTGGGACCATGTCCTCTTGAATATCGGGAAATTTTGACCTCTGTTCCAAAACAGACGCAATTTGTCCTTGTACTTGCCAGGAAATAGCAAATTTTGACACTTTTTGACACTGTTTGCCTAGAATTTAGTTAAAAATAGCTCCGATTGTACTGGAATTACCAATGTTCTGCTAAAATACACCCAAGATAGAAAGGGTTTGACTCAAAAATTAGACCTGCGCGCCGTGACGCTCTTTCATTTTTTGAGTCCGGCGTGACACCCCTGTGAGTTGGGCCCCCTCAATCCCCTGAGACTAATTTTTAGTTGGGAGTAGAGTCTTCCCTTTTCATCTATATACCGAACTGCATGTGTCACCGCATAGTTCTTAGTAGTGCGTTTAGTTGAACTTTCACAGATTTTTTTTATTTTTTGCTAAACTCCTACTAATTGGAAATTACAGTTAAGTATGTGAAGCCACCAAATGGCATAAAAAAGTTGACCAGCCAAACACTAATACTAAAGAATAAAATATAATAATAATCACACAGATAGACTTGAAAGATTATAATTATGAAATAAGAAACCTAATCATAAACATATATACATTTTTGTGTATGTACTGTGTTTACTGATAAACTAAACTAGCGGGGTAAAGAAAAATTGACAGAATGTGTTGACAAAATGCGTTTTCAGAAAAAATTGACAGAATCTCACTGTTTGGTGTGAAATTTTGGTGAAATGAACACTTCCGAAAAAAATTCCTGCCAAAAATATATACCAAAGGGGGGACCACAGGAAAATTTTTCACAAATTTGAAAAACCGAGACCGGGTACAAACCGAGACTTTTCGACTACCGAGACCGAGACCGAGACCGAGACCGAGACTGGGCTAGTCTCGGGTTTTGACCGAGACCGAGACCGAGACCAAGACCGAGACTTCCATCCCTACAGTCAAGATTGAATTCATGTGGTATTCGTTACTGCAAGTCTTTTTTTTTGTTTCTTTGGGTTTATACTTTTACGAATGTGCAGTGTTTTCAATTTATTGAGATAGTTTAGCCGATTAAAACTATTTTTTTTCAGACATGAAGACAGCACTATTTAATACACATAAAGAACTTCACCATTTGGCTAGTCTGCTGTGAGCTATATGGTCTTGTATAAATAGACAAGTGCATACGTTTACACGTACATACACTACGTGTACCTACTAATTACTATTATATACTCTTATACACATAAACATGTTAAAGCGCGATAGTATCAGGAGTAGGTAATCAACAGTTTTGTTAATTCTTCTAGACCACCCGATTGCTCTACGCTCGTGAGCGCTACAGTGAGGTGTTCTTTTTGAGCTGCTTTGCCTACGGCTCGTCCAGCCTGACCAAACAGAACTGTCACTCGGATATCGAGTGTTTGCTGTTCTTCTGTGGCATTCTGTCCAACTACACCGTCATTCCCTGGATCATTCTCAGGAAGGCCTTTTCGGGTCCCAGCTGTTTCAAGAGTTGCAAACTGTGGAATTGTTTAGGTATGCTGCAGATGGTGATACGGGATATTTTGAATGAATTGCTCTTATTGAAACCCGTACGATACAGACACTTGAACGGTGTGAGTACTTTTCGGTCGGTCTTTATGACGAGTCTTTGCGATGGGCACTAATCCATACTGTAATACTCTACTGAAATTTCAAATTAAGACTCAAGATAATATATTAAGTGTTTAAACTTTCCTGACAGTGTTAACATGTTATTTTTGTTTAACGTTTGTTGTTAAGCAAATGCCATTTATGTAAAAATGTGAGTTTATTAAAGATTTAGTGTAGATTACTTGATTTCATAACTTAAAACTGTCTGAAATGTGTATTTTGTTTGCATGTAATTTCAATTTCAGGCCTTATTTATTGCAAAAGTCAGACCATGCGACACCACCGTTTCGCCCTGCGCTCTTCAATGAAGTACCCGGACAACCCCATTCTAGCGCTCATCAATGGACACGATTCATTCATCTCTGGCACTTACAACCATTGCTTGGGTAGGTTTGTAAAATAAGCTACGATAAATTGGTTAATGCCGAGTTTATGTGCTGATTGGCTGCTTGGTTGTTTGGCTTAGTGTTCTGTGTAGACAGACAGGAGCGGACCCCGAATGAAATTTTGAAGCGGGGGGCAGAAAAAATATTTTTAAGTTAAAAAATTTTTTGCGGTAAGGGGAACCAAACCAAAGAGGGACCCTTGTGTACAATTTCAATTTGGAATGGGGGGGGGGGGGGGGTGGGCGCTGGATCCGTCTCTGTTTAGATGATAGTTAATATTGTGTTAAAATATCATAATTGTGCTTGATAATGAACTATGCAAGAATAGCATAGTGTGTGCCGTATGTTTAACAATGTTTACATAGAAATCAGTAAAACCTCGAAAACACTAGTCATGTATTTGTCCATACTTAAGCATCACGCAACTAGTACGTTTTTGTTGGGGGTTGCATTTCACGTATCCGTCAGAGGATACTCCCACCAAAGGTTTGAACCAATGCCACCAGCAACCCTCGTTGATATTTTGTCACATAATAGCGATGACGAGAATAGAAAAGTTAACAGGAAAATGAACTCAGTGGGTTGCCTGTGGCGTCGTGGAGACTGGCAACAGTAGAAACCGATATGCTTAATAATTTTTTACTAATTAATTTGCAAACTTTGTTCTGAATTGTGTATTTTTCTATTTTCAGTGGAATACATGACCCTGGCTCAGTCACATCCCGAGCATGTCTTCTATAATTTCCTGGTCGCTCTGACTTGCTTTCATTTGTCCTCGAAGAAGGCCATTGCCAGGCGTCATGATGTCTGCACTCAGGTTAGAAATCTCACGCTATTTTGACTTGGACTCCAATAATGAGACGTCTTTTTAGCTTGTGAAGTAGCCCGCTGTGCATGGGGTCGGGGTCTCAGTCCTCGGTCTCAGTAGGGGGCCTTTAACTTAGTAAAACCCCAAAATTGCGTATGAGTTTGGACGTTGCGTATTTGACGGCCTTTTTCTAATTTTTTTGAAGTATTTAAAATACAACTATCTAGGGCAAATTTTAAGTTTTATTTTAATTTTTTCATACCCAAAAACGAGGTTTGTCTCGGACAATTTGTAGGGACTTGCCCCAACCCCAGGCCCAGACGCCTCATGTTCATCTGTGCTCGTGTTTTTTTCAGGGTATTGCCTTCTTGAATCGCTATATGGAGCTTCGTGGTCATTGTCAGGAAACCTACTACAACTGCGCTCGAGCTTATCACCAAGTGGGCATCACGGGCAGTGCCATACATTATTATGAAAAAGTCCTCAGCACCGAACCCCCTGTCCGCGAGTCCCCGGGACTGGAGCCCCCCGCTGTGAAGGAAATCTTTGACCTAAAACGACAGGCTGCCTATAACCTATCCCAGATATACCGGGCCAGTGGCAATACGCAGATGGCTAGGCATCTACTGAGGACTTACTGCGGCGTTTGAATGTAATGTCTTTTTACTGTAATACTTTTGTGTTTGACTAGATTTTTATTAGGACGTATAGATTTGCATAGGTTTTGTTATGATTTTGATGGAATTTTTGGGAAATTATCTGTAATTTGTGCTACGGATTAATGACTGGTGGAAAAAGTTTATTTTTAGGTGCATGGTTTTTTGTATTTGTACTGTAACCGTACCCCTCCGCCACAAGTTCAAGTTCACAACTTAGTAAAAATTAGCTTAAAGTCTTTTTGTCACAAGGAAGGTGCCGCTGCAGCTACCGATTTCCTTCCTTGTGAGGCGTCAGGTTGCTGCATGCCGGCGTATACGGTACCTAGTAGTATCTACCGTAGTTTTAGGCTGGTCTTATACCACATCTAAGTAGGTTCTACTATCGTAGCTCCGCCTACCGTAAGATAGGGCGTATGTGTTGCCCTTGTGCTTTTAGGTCTACTGTAGGTTTCTGTGACTTAGTAATTTTTACTAAGTTGTGAACTTGAACTTGTGGCGGAGGGGTACGGTTACAGTACTATTTAAACTTTGACAGTGACACAAAAAGTGGAAGTACTGTTTTTTGTTTATTTCATGAATTATTTTTAATAAAGTCTGTATTTTCAACCCTCATGGCGAGAACTGCAGTAGTTGTCATCATCGTTATAATATCACTCTACACGCGCCTTGAGAAGCGCCTGTCTAAGATTTTGGTGAAATATAAATTTTCATGAGAGCTTGTTCTGATGGTTGGGAGACTGTAGTGTAAAAACAAGAGAAAATTTCAGTTTTTTTGTGAAAAGATCATTGTTTGCTAAATTCTGACTGTCTTTTTGTGTGCCCAGAATGATAAGCCGTAAAATTGTTTTGAATTGCACTATTGCAGAAGTGTTGGCTAAAATTTAGAAAAAAAGTTTTTCTAATTCTAGCTAAAATTGAAGCTAAAAAATTGACCCGATGTAATAGTTTTTAACTAGCAACATTACAACAATAATTGGGACCTTTACCATTATACATGACGCGACCCCACCTCGTTGGTTTACATCTCTGAGGTAAACGTGTTGTTATAATATATAGAGTTGCTGTTTTCTGATAAAATTTGTGAATAAGCCTATAATATATGCTTTAGCTAGTCGTTTAAGCAGTCGACACTGTATTATAATAAACTATATTGTTTGTAAAGTGTCTATGGTACTAGTATTCTGTGTTGTGACGACTTTGGCTTTAATTCACAAAATGTTCAAATTGAACGCAGTTTTGGTTCGTGACTTGCTGTACAAGAGTTTCCAACTTTCGATATAATTTTTTTAATTTTTCTGAAAAATGGTTTGACACTTGCCTTATTGTCTTGCCTTTTGTGAATTTCTGTCCCTTTGTTTTACTTCTGTCCTACTCGTTTGCAAGTTTTAAGATTTTTTGTTTTGTTTTTATTATTGCCTATGCCTATTAGAAGTAAACTGAAGTTACGGCATTTGGGTGTGACGGGTATTTCTGAATAAGGCTTGATGCCTTCTATCCGTTATATTAAACGGTTGGTATTGACTTCGGTCGTAAGTGGTAATCAACACTTAGTCTTCAGCTGTTAGTATACTTATTTTACTGTTATATTACATAAGTTGTGTAGCACATAAGTACACATCACATAGTTCTGAAGGAATGAAGCATAAGCAACATTTTACAAACTGCAAATTAGCATATTATTGAACTGATTACCTAATAACTTTAGCCAATTTGTCGAAACAAAATTTGCTTCAGTGAGTTTGTGCTAAAGTCTGACAACAAATGGATGCGCCACTTGCTTATTTTAATGGCATGACTTCTGCGACTACTTGCTGTACTCTTGATAGTCAAAATCTATTCTTTTCGTAACTAAATCCCATGTTTCATTTTCTCAAGTGGTGGAATTATTTTTTTGTCAGACGTTAGTGATAGCGTATGTCCACGGTGAAGAATTTGGTTTTTCCTGACTTAGAGAAAAAATTGGTCCGTTATAATACCTGTCACGTCTGTGTGTCATTCCTGTTGATACTGAACAACTGTCATTACCGTTATTTTAATAATTAATATTAAAAATCGTTATTAAAAATACTTTTAATATTAATTATTAATATACTTATACTATCCTATTCATAATGATAATGAACATATCAACTCCACATTAAAATATCCGTTAGAACCATGTGTGGTATTAAGACGTTTAACTTTCGGATCTGGTGCACTCGCTTGGTTCCAAAGTTATACGCAACGTAAAAAGAAGTTATTTGTCTGTTGCCACGAGCAACGTTTAAGGTGGTAGTTACATTTTCGCAGCTTTTTTCATTGTTATATTTTGTAGCAATTACTAAATCAATTTAAAAGCGGTTTTTTTCACATTATAAACCAACATATTTTTCACAAAATTGCAGATTTTCAAATGTTCATAACACTCATAGTGTGCACAACAACTATTTTGGTGAAGCTTATCAGCTCAATTTTAGGCATTTTTTCACGTGTTTAGTTATTTCTTTGCTGTGGTGAAAAATGTCCGCATACGGTCATGTAATTTATACAGATGTCACATTTATGTGTTACGAAAGTAGTAGTATGCTGAACTAAGCGTAGTGATTCAGCATATTTTTCTGTGACCAAAAGTTTGCCCCAAATTTTACTAAAAATTTAAGAAAAAGCTGTTTTCATGACTGGTCGGCTGTAACTAAAAAAGTATTCAACCTTTTCACTCAATTTGAAAAAGGTATCGGGGAAATTTATTTGGCTACTGTCAAGTTTGTTTTCTTTGCGTTCCCATGAAGCCGTCATGATATTCGTTACTTCAACTAAACTCACTTATTGTGCTCAGAAATGAAGGATTTTTTAAAAGTTTCAAACTTAGTTAACTTGGGCTTCATTGGGGTCATTTAATATTACACTAAGCACAGTTTGTTCTTAACCGTTGAAAAAATGGCGGACAAAAGCGTAAAAAATGTAATTTCATGAGTTTGAAAAAATTTGCAATTTTTGAAGGGGTTTATTAAATCTGCCAAGGCTTTGGGCTGCTACAACATACACCTACCATATTTTGCAGATAGAATAGTTACATAGGGGACTATATACTTGTAAATTATGGTGTCAAATGGTTATTTGTAATTTGCGATATTGGCATGAGAATTCAGAATTGGTGTTAAAAAACTTCAAAGTTACCGATCGCCTAGAACGACTTACTGAAATATGTCATATTTTATCTAAAAATATTCTTAAAATAAAGCGGGTTAGACCTTTCTTGAATGGCGTTTCTCAGTACTGTAGGAGCCACAAAAATTTACACACAATTTTCCAAGTTTTCAAAAAATACACAAAAAATCTTGTTTTTGAGCTATAAAAAAGCCGTAAAAGTAAGAATCAATTTCAAACTAAGCTCAGATAATGTTGTCTACATTTCAAATGTCTGTGTCAAGTTTGATTATGTTCGATCAAGTATTTTTTGAATTATTGCAAAAACTTCGAAAACGTAAGTACATATCACCTTAAACGTTGTTACTGAAACCAGGGTACTTAGCATCTGTTTCATCAAAACGTCTAAAAGAAGCGTTAATGCTTCGTACTACACTGCTAAGCTGTGACTTTGAGTTTAAAAGGGCGTAAAATGGAGTTATTTTTCCTCCGCAGAATCCTCCGCGACAGGCCATTTTTGTAGTTAGTTATTTCTGGAGGTTAACCACAAAATTGGCCATAGCTTGGGCTAGGAACATCGTAGAAAGATGAAAATAACGTCATTGGAAAGACAATTTTTACCGCTTTCAAATGACATATCACATGATGACGCAACTTCCTGAAAATAAGTCCAAATTTCACTTTCTATATTTTGACGTACGCTAAACGTCACGTCACAAGGTCATGTGACCCATCATTTGATAGCTCTAACAATTCCCTCTCAAATGACGTTAAAATTATAATTGTACCACTAGCCTATCAAAACTTATGTGGCCCCTGAAAACTTTTCCTAAAAGGGGCTAATTGTACAGATTACCCCATGGGTGGTCAAATCCCAAAACAATTGAATTTAGGCAAAAATCTAAAAATTTTTTGCTCATTTTTCAAAGAATGTAACATAAAATAGACTTAACTAAGATAAATACGACATGGTCGAACTAGTCTAAACTAGA
>JASANF010006016.1:0-25633 GCA_030248245.1 Trissonchulus sp. WLG1_4
TACCCAACATGACTTTCCATTCTTTGTCCTATTGGTTACGCTTAGTGAAATTCTAAAAGATTTAAAAAGATTCAGTAGGCGCCCACCCCCCCCCCCCCACCAACCACCGGCGTTGGGTTTGTAGGGCTTTTCATCCCTCGATGCTATTAGTCAAAATTGTAGGCAATTACCCAACATGACTTTCCATTCTTTGCTTCTATTGGTTACGCAAAATAAAACCCTAGAAGGGTAAAAAGATTCAGTAAGCGCCCACCCCCCCCACACACACTCCGGTGTTGGGTTTGTAGGGCTTTCCATCCTTCGCTTCTAATAGTAAAACTTGCTGGCAATCTTCCAACATGATTTATTACTCAAGAATTACTTACTGATTCCAAGTTCTTAATTTTAGAAATAACAAATACTCGTAACGTTAGGTAAATAAAGTATTCTCCAGCATATTAATATTCTATTAAAAACAGATCATTAAAGGAAGTAATCAAAAAACATATATAACTTACTTGTTAAGCAGGAAAAGAACGAGGAATAGTTTAAAGCAATAATGAGTTAATAATCATAATAATATAATAATAATCAAGTCCAAGCAGCGTCCAAGCGCCTAAATAGCGCAAATAGCACCATCTGGTGCAATAAGCGCTATTTTTTAAGCCTACGAAAAAAATAGCGTTTATAGCACTTTGATGCGCTATCGTTTTTTAAAATTATTCTAATTGATTGAGGGACCGCATACTCACTAAAAAGGACAAAATTTTTAATAAATTAGCCAATAGCACAAAATAGCGTCTAAATAGCGCAAATAGCACCGTCAGATGCTATAAGCGTTATTTTTAAGCCTACGAAAAAAATAGCGCTTATAGCACTTTGATGCGCTATTGTTGAGCTATATGCGCTATTTATGCACTATTTTTTATATCGACGTCCAGAACACAAACAAAAGTTTTAAAATACTTTTAAAATTGTTTTTGTTTATTGAGGGATCGTATACGTGCTAAAAAGTACAAAACTTTTCAATAAGTTAGCCAATAGCACAAAATAGCGCCTAAATAGCGCAAATAGCACCCTCAGGTGCTATAAGCGCTATTTTTAAGCCTACAATAAAATAGCACTTATAGCACTTTGATGCGCTATCGTTGTGCTATATGCGCTATTTTTTATATCGTCGACTAAAACACAAACAAAAATTTAAAAATAATTTTAAAATTATTCTAACTTATTGAGGGACCGTATACTTAATAAAAAATACAAAAGTTTTCAATAAATTAGCCAATAGCACAAAATAGCGCCTAAATAGCGCAAATAGCACGCTCAGGTGCTATAGGCGCTATTTTTTAAGCCTATGAAAAAATAGCGCTTATAGCACTTTGATGCGCTATCGTTGTGCTATATGCGCTAATTATGCACTTTTTTTATATCGACGTCCAGAACACAAACAAAAGTATTAAAATACTTTTAAAATTCTTTTTGTTTATTGAGGGATCGTATACGCGCTAAAAAGTACAAAACTTTTCAATAAGTTAGCCAATAACACAAAATAGCGCCTAAATATCGCAAATAGCACCCTCTAGTGCTATAAGCGCTATCCAAGATCAGCATCACTATTTAAAGGGAAATTAACACAAACATCAATAGGACAGCGTAGCTCAGTTGGTAGAGCGTTAAGTTAGCAATCTAGCAATGGGTGGTTCAAATCCCCCCTGGCCATTTTTTTGTAGAAGTTTCATCCATATCCAAAAAAATAGCACATATAGCACCGTCAATAGCGCTTATAGCGCAAATAGCGCATATAGCACTCCCAAAAAGCGCTATAGTGCAGATAGCGCACATAGCACCGTCGATAGCGCATATAGCACTACCAAAAAGCGCTATAGCGCAAATAGCGCATATAGCACCTTCGATAGCGCATATAGCGCAAATAGCGCATATAGCACCCCCAAAAAGCGCTATTGCGCAAATAGCGCATATAGCACCTTCGATAGCGCATATAGCGCAAATAGCGCATATAGCACCCCCAAAAAGCGCTATGGCGCAAATAGCGCATATAGCACCTTCGATAGCGCATATAGCGCAAATAGCCCATATAGCACCCTAAAAAAGCGCTATCGCGCAAATAGCGCATATAGCACCTTCGATAGCGCTTATAGCGAATATAGTGCATATAGCGCATAGCTATAGCACAAAAAGTGCTATTTCGATTTCGCTTACACGCGTTCGTTGCCCATATGTACATAATGAACGTCGCAAACAAACCCCGTAGAGCAACTGGTGTTCACGGCAACTAGCGACTAGCGAGCATTGTCTTCAGCAGTTTAATATGAATGTATTAAAGGTAATTTTTGTGAGCGGGAACTAAAACTAACGGCGGGTGAACTACTACAACTAGCTCAGGCTTAAATATATAATTTGACTCAAGTGCGCTGCAACAATATGAAGATCAGTGCCGTTGAAGTTTTTTGTAAACGCCTACGCCGAGACTTAAATTTGTTCATATATTTGGTGGGGTACACTCACTACACCCCTAATCTACACCAAAATTGACAAGAAGTTTCAGTTTTTTTAGGTTTCAGTTTCAGCGTCTGATGCTTAACTAGAGATTGGATCGGTTCCATTGGAACCGGATGGAACGGGAACCGGAACCGGAACCGGAACCGAACTGGCAGTATTTTTGAAACCGGACCCGGAACCGGAACCGGCAAGGTGCCGGTTCCAACCGGTTCTTTTATATTTTTGTTGATTAGTGATGATTCGTGATGTTTTAGGTGCATACTGCATACAGTTTAATTTTGCTATTAAAACTGATATACGTTGTCAATTTTATGTCCTAGTATTGTCTTTGTTCAGTATAATCAAGAGTACATAATAGCGTCTCACTTTATATAGAAGAAGAGTGAGACACTCTCCTTCCTGCCTGTGTTCTATCGCAGTCAGACGCGCTGGTCGTTTTCAAGCCACATGTTGCGTTTGTGCAAGCCACATGTTGCGTCACCCACACATTCGGCCACTTTTTAGTGCCCAAAATAACTCAACGCCGCAACGACATCCATAACTGTGCAAATGTGCAGCACTGCTAAAGTTCTTTGGCTTTGTCTGACAGTTGCCAAACTGGCATCAGATTAAAACCACAAGTTTCATGGGTTCCGGCGTGTTCATAAGCAATCTTGCAACATGTTTAGTTGCAGTCCTTTTGCAATCAGAATAATCGCCTGCCACTAACGACGTAGGTAGATACGTACACGATCTGACACACACACCCACACACAATGTGCATTTTAGGAACCTAGCAGTCGAATAACACAGCAATCGCCTGATTTACGTGTTATTTATAGGAGCCTTTTGCACTATAGTATATACGCCGCGGCTGAGGCCGCCGCGTAAAAAAAACAAAAAGTATCGTTTTTAATACGCCAGTTTTTGCAATTAGGTTCATAAAAATGGTGACTTTAATAGTTAATCAGTCGAGTCAAATGTATGTACTCCTGGAATTGAACTAATTTTTTTCTGCACTAGTTTTGTGCTGGTAGAAAACGGAAATGAAAGACCAAGAATGTTGCTTTTTAGTCACATAATTGTTTTGAACATCATCGTTAATGTTTCACGCTACTGCTAGGTTAGTGTCACGTGGAACTTCGCTGCCACTATCGGATAGTTTAAAAAATATGCAAATGAGATCATGTCTGCGCAGATGCGTACCAGCTGTCTTTCAGTTTTCGCTTTGCCGCTATCGCGGGTAGTCGGTTAGTTTTATCTACCTGTGTGTTATTCGATGCCCTGTCTACCGCGCTCTCCTGTGTCAGCACAATCAAGTCCGCGATCAGCGGAGTCAGGTGAGCTGTCTGAATCTCAGCAATCAGAGAGCGAGAAGGATACATGTCAAGTTATATCGTCAGACCCGGAAGGGGAATCGTTGGCCTCCAATTTTGCTTCTAACGACGCGCAGTCATGTGAGGTTTCGGACAACTAAGCAAATGCTGAGTCAGAGCTGGGCAGTTCGCGGTCGGAACAAAGTCGGCGCACTTGCGAATCCGACGAGGGCAGCCCACAAGTGTCCAGATCGCCGCGGTCCCCGAGCAGGCAGAAGTCTAGTAGACGGTCACGTGCTCAGGATAGATCAGCATCTCCGAGACATTTGCTGGGTCGAAGACGAGCTCAGAGCTCGTCCCCCTCCCCCCCTTGCGCGAAACGCCATCGGCACCGATTTTATGGGGCAACCAATCCGTTCCCTGATGCTCGCACGGTTCCTCGCCGCTGCAACAGCTGTTACCTGACGCGAAGCCACAATTACAGCCAACGCTCCAGCTGAAGGTGTGGGCAGTGAAGCGGTGGATTTCCGCGACTCAGAAGACGACCCTGACCAAAGACCATGGGGCTTATGCTGCGCTACTACTATCCGCAGACCAGCTTCCGTCATTTCAAACTTAGCTCGGGAGTGCAAGTGACCACAATAGCATTGACAATTTCAGCCTTTTCGCATCTCCTTGGCGAGGCATTTGGGTTTGAGTTGGCCAGCCATCCAACAATGAAGCTACTCAAAAAGCCTGCCTTTATGAACGGCCAACAAGGGCCAAAAGCTATCCCACTTGGGACGTAGCTTCCTTGCTATCATATCTCAAATCGTTAGGTCCACCGGAGGAGGGGGACAGAACAACGACACAGAAAGAACAGACCAAACGAGAACAAAGAAACGAACGCAAAAAAGCGAAAAACAAGCAACGCACCAACCCAGAAGCCACGAAAACAACGCAAAAGGAAGAGAAAGAGAGCAACAAGACAGCAAGACGAAAGAAGCGGAAACAAAAACCTGCGCTCACCCAACGACCAACTCTAACGCAAAAGCAGAAAGACAAAACGCCAAAAGAAAAGACAACCAGAAACCACAAGCCCATCCCACTCTACACCCCCACCCAAGAACACCAACCAACAAAAACCAAAAAAAAACCCAACAAAACAAAAACAATAAAAAAAAAACAAAAAACATAAAACAAAAAACAATATAGATAACAAAAAAAACCACAAAAAAATAACAAAAACATAAATACAACATAACAACAAAAACAAAAACAAAAAACATAACAACATAACCACACACACACGCTGTCGCTCCCGGTTTTAACCAAGAAAACCGCTTGTTTTCTTGCACTAAGTTTCCCCGCTAGAGCTGAAACTCTATCCAGAATGCCGGCGAGCCCTGATTTCTGCAGGGTCGAGAAAACCAAGGTTGTGTTAAAACTATTCGAGCTTCCTAAGGGCGCGCCACGGCGGGGAGCAGACTACTCCCATTTATATGCTTACATTAGGGCTACGAGGCACCAGCGGGTTGACGATAAGGGCCTCTTTCTCAGTGTCAAAGCGCCGCATGCACCGGTCCAGGCAGCAACTCTATCAAGGTGGCTTTGTGACTACATTATAGCGGCAACAGGCCAAGCCACGGGAGCCAAAGGTCACTGGGTGCGTGCAGTCTCAGCGACCCGGGCATACATACGCGGGGTCTCTTTGGAGGCTATCATGAGATTCGCAAAGTGGTCCAGCGCTACAACATTTTTTGTCCATTACAGGATTCCGCCGGTGCAGGAAGAGTTTCAGGCCCGTTCTTGGATGGTGGGCCGGGCCCGGTGAAAATGACGGCGGCCCCGGGCCAGTCCGGGGCCGACAATTGGCTTAGCGGCAGATCTCTACTACGGACCATTGAGCTTTTGACCATTGAGCTGGGCCTGAAAATGCTCACAACGGGCCAGGCCAGGCCGGACCTGGTTAACGACGGAACACAACGGGCCGGACCGGGCCACAGGCAAAAAAAATAGGCCCGTGCAGGCCTCTAATAGGTATATTTCGTCACTTTAGTTCTGCGTCAAATGTCAGTCATCTGAATTTTGGCAAGTCTGCGTAATGATACAGTTGCGTATCACCTAGTTTTGGTTTTAATCTTTACCTTCTTATTGGCTTTAACAGGGATACAAAATACATACTACATAAGTAGGGAAAAGTGTGACACTCTTCCCTATTCTAACTAAAGTCTGACCAAAAAGTTTATGTATGGAACTTCATTGCTTCATAACAGCTTAGTCGTTTGAGGTAACCCCCATAACGTGTACCTCATTCAAAGGCACTTTTGATGGAGATTTTTATGAAATTAAATTATTTCGAAAAATTTGAAGTTAAAAATTCTAATTCAAATAAAATCGATTTTTTCCGCCTAATTGCAGGAAACCTAATGTATTATATATCATTCGATAGCCCATTTTATTCTGCGTCTAACGATATATACAACATTACTATAGCATGCACCTGTCAAAAATTATCGATTTTTTATTTTTGATTTTTCCATTGAAAAACGACATTTTTGGCCCGTTTTATTCGCTGTAACTCAGCAAATACTCAACCAAATCTGACAAATTTCAATCAATTGACAAATCAATAAACGCGTTGTGACCTCGCGCGGTCTGTGAAAGTAATAAAATTTCAAAATTTATACTAAATTTTTCAATATTTGTCAGGTTTACAGTCATTTTTCAGCAATTTTTGTTCAAGATTAGTTAAAATAATTAGTACCGCATCGAAGTTTAGTTCTTTAGCTTTCATTTGATACTAAAAACATGTGTTTTTGATTGGATTGAACAAAGTTATGCAGCAAAAAGATATAGCTGTTGTCATTACTTGTCAAAAATTAGTGCTTGATGAGCCTGTCATGTGCATGCGTTCAATTATTCTACACGCTGATATATGCGTGTATAAGTTTTTGTGGGCGCACACATATACTGTGAATAATGATTTATTTTTTCCATAACTTTGCTCAATCCAATCAAAAGCACATGTTTTTAGTATCGAATGAAAGCAAAGAACTGAACTTTAATGTGGTACTAATTATTTTAATTAATTTTGAACAAAAATTGCTGAAAAATGACTGTAAACCTGACAAATATTGAAAAATTTAGTATCAAATTTTTAAATTTTGTTACTTTCACAAACCGCGCGAGGTCACAACGCATTTATTGATGCAAAAATTGTCAGATTTGGTTGAGTTTTTGCTGAGTTACAGCAAATAAAACGGGCCAAAATGACGTTTTTCAATGGAAAAATCAAAAATGAAAAAAATGGATAATTTTTGACAGCTGCATGCTATAGTGACGTTGTATATATCGTTAGACGCGGAATGGAATGGGCTATTGAATGATATGTAATAGGAAAAAAAATTAGGCGCAAAAAATTGATTTTACTTAGATTATAAATTTTAACTTCAAATTTTTCGAAATAATTTAATTTCATAAAAATCTCTATCAAAAATGCTTTCGAATGATATATACATTATGGGGGTTACTTGAACGATTAAGCTGCTAGGAAGCAATGAAGTTCCGTTAATACACTTTTTGGTCAGACTTTAGGTTAACGGCCCCCTCCCCAAATTAAGGCGTAGAAGCGCTATTTTTCAAGAGCATTGTTAGAATAGGAATAGGGAGGTGTCAAGAAGTGTCATACTCTATTATGCTATTATGCGTACTATTGGCTCAACAAAGTAATTTTATAAATTATACATACGTTACAAGACGTTTACATTTTATTAAATTACTCAAATGATAAATATCACAATTTACAGACAGATTTAAGTGCTAGTTATTAATTACATTAATGATTTTAGTTGCTTTAACTCTCGGGCGGACGTACGAGAGCGAGATCTCACTCCTGATGAGAGCTCAGTTGTTTTGTCATTTTTATCCTTTACAAGTTCGCCTGGTCTTGGTGATCTCAAGACGCTCAACTTTTTGTCTTCACTTTTGGAGTCTTCTTGTGTCGATTTAGGTTGGATTTTTCCTATAAATGGACCTCCTCTTTTGATCTTATCAGCTGCTATTCCTTTTCTCTCTCTATCAGCGGGACCTGCTGTCGTTTCCTTACTAGCCTGGCTTTCTTTTTTCCTTTTAAACGCCTTTCTGAATTCTTCAGACTTTGTTGTCGCATCTTTCTTTTTGATATTTGGTGGTTCTTTAAAAGGATCGCGAGTTGTTAGTGCCATGCTGTCTTTACTGTCTGTTTTTCTACTATCTTTCTTTTTTGATTTAGTTTTCTCACTTCTCCCAGCTTTATTTGGCTCAGTTTCTTTCCTAATTTTTTCACGCAATACCTCTTTGCTTTTGTTGGACACCGCTTTGATATAATGGTTTAATAGTTCGTCAAGTCGATAGCGCTTTATTTTGCATGAAATTAGCCAAATTAAGAGCACAATAGCCGACACAGCAAAAAACACAACAGTGCATACCAGTGCAATCAGAGTTTTTTTGTCGATTGATTCTAAAATGTAACATTAAGGGGTAACTCGTAAAGCAGATTAAGCGGATTATGCGTATAGAATTCTGTGCATAAGCAGGAGGTACTACGAATATTTTCTATGACAAGTTAAGTATAAAATTTGAAGTAATCGTCGATGTAGGTATGAGTTATTGGCGAAACAAATTTTACTCTAATTTGTTTAAGGTGGTAGTTACGTTTTCGACAGTTTTTATAACTTGCTATAACTTTTAATTGACTCAATAAAATCAATAGCTGTCTTTTTCACGTTAAAGAATTGACTAAAACTACTCTTATGCACATCTTTTGCTTAAATTTGTAACAAGCCTGTCAGCAGACACTGTTAAAGTTGTCGAATTTCGTGAATTTTTCTATTTTTCATGATGTACTTGTGAAATTGACAGTCTGATCCCAACTAATTTTATTCTTTGCACCAACATAGACAATAACAGGGTGAATTTTAATGCTAAGTTTGGTGAGTTTATATGATGCAGAAAACAAGTTTCGGACCTTCAAAATTCAAATTTGAATTTTTTCGAATTTTGAAAAGTATACAAATTTTTGAATCCAATTATTTCACGCCATACGCTGAATTAAAACAAATAAAAAAATTGACACATCAGAAATTGTTAAAAAAACTTGTAAAATAACGCATGAAAAGATTGCAACATCGAGACTTGAGACTTAGTCCAAGGAAGTACATTTTTACAAAATTCTGCGAGTGAATTTGATGTAAAACAAAATTTAAGCTCACAAAATTTTTGAATTTTTTTAGCATAAGGTAGACACACATATATGTGGAATTTTTTACATATTTGGAACTTTTTACCCGAATAAGTTATAAACGTAGTACGCTTTTTACGCGGCGGCCTCAGCCGCCGCGTATATACTATATTACAAACGCTCAGTTGAGCACGTATCTCGTGCTCACTGTGTTGATTACTGTGTAAAAATTTCTAGGTCGTAAAAATACATTATTTGTGTGAGCGTGTGTGTTAATCGTGTGTGCGAATCGTCGTGGATTGCAGCGTATAACGTGCTGTGATAACGTGTACCGCCTATCACGCTTGCATATAGTTACGAAACGGCAGCTTTGTGTGTGTGTGTCTGTGTGTGTGTCAAGTGCAGGAAACTTTTTCACAGACACAGCAGGCATTAAAACATAACCGGTCGTAACAATGTTTCCTAAATTGAATATCAGCGCGACGGTACCAAGACATTCTGAAGCCGTTGGCAAAGCGTACCTTGCGACGGCTATGCATGTAGTTGATCTGTGAAGATAGAATCAACGGCTAAACTATGTACTTTAGCAACTGATATTGTCACGCTCACCCAACTTTTGGGTTTTGCTCATTGCGAACGGTTTGTGCACATGAACTTTTTGCAGCTTTATAAACTGTCATAAAGGGGTAGATTTTACTGCGGTGAGTGGTTTTTAAAAATGCAAACGTACGTAAAAAACCATGGTTTTTTAAAAACCACCGTGGTGAAATCAACGCAGCATCTGAAATCAAACTGCTACCGAACAGCATATGTTGCGGCTTGCACTGTTGAATCTGTTGGCTTGTAAAATTTTGGTGCCGCGTTTTATTTCGAAGAATATCCTCGGCATCGTACCTAAGCATGTCGCAACGAAATTTATCGAAAATTGGTTTAACTTTACTCGCAAGACGTGCTTGTTCGTTTTAAATCATTGTTACGTAAAGTGGATATGTCTAGATTTTTAAAAGGTAGGGCAATTGTAGCCGGCTGATCGGCCCAGCCCGTGCCTGCATACAGTCTTTGTATTTTGTATACGCTTATATATATATATATATATATATATATATATATATATATATATATATATATATATATATATATAATATATATATATATATATATTTCTCTTGTTTATGGATTTATTTTGAATGTTTTTGGCGCTTTCTTAGTTGTCTAATTTTCCTCTGCATCTACATACTTTGACTGGGGCAAATAAATTTACTTACTTACTTACTTACAATGTGCCAATTTATCCCAAATTTTGAACAAAATCCCTCTAGTAGTGGTCAAGTTTTGCGGACTTTTGTGTAATGTACTATAGTTCTAAAAGAGATGTTACATAAATGTGACGTAATCTCAAAAGCAAAACGTGGAAGGATGACTGACATTTTAGTTGAAGGTTTTCGACATGCGCGTCTGCCATTTTTTCTTTAAACGGTGTTTTGACTAGCTACTAAAACTGGCTGAAAAATATTTTCTGTGAAAATTAAAAATGATTGTTTCAGCAACCATTTATCTCATAATAGTTTATAGTTTTCTAAATTAGTATGCGTATTGATTGAAAATTAATCGTAAGTTGTCAAGTTTTACTCCTGCAAAACTGTCGAAAACGCTACTACCACCTTAATCCACCTTAATCCACAGCGACAAAAAACAACATTACAATCGTGACCAGAACACGATTACAAAATCGCTAGTAGGCATTTAGGTTAATTTAGTTCGACGGTTCCAAATTGTGATTTTCTAACTAAAGGCCTTTACCTAATTTTCTAACTAACGGCCTTTCAAAATAATTCGTTTACCGGTTTAAAGGGTTAATAATACTCGGACAAAACGGTTTAAAAATTTTGCTAAAAAATGCCATTCCAAAACTTCCGGATTAAACGGACTTAACTTTTAGCGCGCTGCTTTTTAATCGGACTAAACGGACTTAAATATGCACGCTAATGTCGACTTTAGTTAGTTAGTCGTTGTGGTTTAGTTAGTCTAGTGGTAGTTTTGGAATGCGACTAAATTGAAGCCGCTGACATATTTTTACTTGTTTAGTCCGTTTAACCCGATTTGCCATTCCAAAACCTTGGACTAAAATAAGTCCCGTCCGTTTAGGGTGGTAGTGTCGCCAAAGCAGTTTTGCTCATAGGTTGCAAAAATAGAGCTTTTTCTTTTGAAATCGTACGTTCACTGAGAAACTAGTATAATGCTATACTGTGTTAATTAATGACTGCCAGACACTAGACTACGAAAATCTACCATTATCTTGAACCAATCACCAATTGTAAGCCACACATCACATAATAGGGACATAAAAGTTCAAAACTCAAGCCACATATCAGATTGGCCAGCTTGTGAAGTACATAAATGTTTTGATGCACAATTTTTTGCCACAAATAAGAAGAAAAAATAAAAGTACGTTTTTCTTTTGATTTTAAAATAAGCGTCTACATTTTTCACAATTTATCATTATTGCTGTAAGTGCTTCACAGTATTAGCACAGTTTCACAGTTCAAACAGGTATTACTCCGCAACCAATCAAGCAATATGCACTAAAGTTTGTGTGCATAAACTACAGCATATTTCTTTTTAGTCTGTGTAAACAAACTAGACAAAGAAATCGATAATTGTGGTGAAATTATCGAATGTGAATTAGTTTTTAAAATGTCATTTTTCCGACTTTGCGACCTCACTGCTAGCTCTATTCTGCATTAATTTTGACGAAACTTGGCGAAAATACTTGCCTAAACATATATTTTTAAAATATATAAATAACAATGTCTTATTTTTTATTGAAAAAGTTTTACCGTTGCGCAAAGTCAACTGCTTGCGCGACACTACCCCATTAATCGGGTAAAGGAATTGGCCCTGAGACTGTTTGTTTAATTTACAAACTCCCCTGTAACCGTGACGGTGGTGAAAATTGTAGAAATTCTTTATAGTTTCTTCTTATGTAACAAAGTGTCTGCCGCAAACACTTAAATTTCATTAGGGTAATGTCTCCTATGAACAATATAAATTATCTATTTAATGAATAAACAACGTAAACGCCGAACGAATTAACAACTTACCCTTTACTATCATCTTAACACAATCGCACGGTTGACATGGTTTACATTCTGGACATTGACAACTCGGACATTCACAGTCCGGAGCTGTAGTGGATACATTTGTGGCTGCAGTTTCAGTAGTTTCATTTGTTGCGGTTGGTGTAGTTACTTCTCCTGGTACCACTGCTGCTGTTGTAGCTGTTGCTGTTGCTTCTTTTGCAGATGTTGCTGTTGGTGTTGCTTCTTTTGCAAACGTTGCTGTTGATGTTGCTTCTTGAAGAGATGTTGCTGCTGCTGCTGATGCTGCTGTTATAGTCATTGCAAGTGCAGTTGTGTTTGTAGTCATTGCAGCTGTTGTGATTTTTTCTGTAGTTGTTCCCGCTGTTGTTGCTGTTGTTGTTGTTGTTGCTACTGTTGCTGTGTTCATTGTTGTGAAATGTGCGGTAGATAAGTTTTCAGCCGTTGTTGTTGGCTCTGAATTCGTGGTATCTAAGGATGTGGTTATGTCTTGTGGTGGCTGAGCTGTTTGTTTTGTCATCATCTTCGTTTCCTCTGCTGTTGATGTTGCTCTTATTGCTGTTGTGGTTGTTGTTGCTGTCACTGTTGTTTGTGTTGCCAGTGTTGATGTTTTTGCTGCAGTTTCAGAGACAGTTGTTCTCATTTGGCTAGTTTTAGTAATTGCAGTAGTTATCAGTTTCTTTGGCAGCCTTGTCTTCGATTTAGGCGGCAGCTTCGTCTTAGATTTAGTCTTAGGGTTAGGCGGCAGCCTCGTCTTAGATTTAGTTTTAGGGTTCGGCCACTGCCGACGCTGTCGTCCCTTTTGCAGGCGCTTTTTCTGTTCATATGACTGATCGATCATCTTTTGTAATTTTGATTTTCTCAGACTACGATGGTTGCTGACAGGTTGTGTGCACAAACGGCAAGCATAGAGTCCATTTCGCCAACAGTTGCTTGCAACGCATCCTTGTTGAAAGCAACATTGTCGAAACGCAGAGCATTCTGTATCAACGCTGTTGCAATGCGCGGACACGGGATTATCATAAGTTTGAGTATGGCTGAAAAACCATGGCGTAAAACATTTGCCGTTGCGTGAAGTGTAGTCTTTCAAATTCGTGCAACTGTTGCAACTGTCACCGTCATTACAATAACAAACCGATCCGTGATGTTTAGTCAGACAAAATCGTTTCATAGTCTTATTATTATATTTGCTGGCGGAAGTAAAAAACTTTAGAAGCAGCGTATATTCCGTCGGTATTTCGGTGCAGTTTGATTCAAAAGTTGTCGTCAAGTTAGCGTAGCAAAACGAAACCTGATTGACTGTTTTTGAACACTGCTTTAAGACGGTCAGATTTTTCAACGAGTTCCAAGTTTGGCATTTCAAAGCGAAAATGATGGTGAATTTTAGCCAGATAGTAACAGTAGCTAATGAGACTGTCGTCGGGCCTGTCATAGAAAATATTTTACCACATCGAATCAGAGTTGTAGTTTAGTTAGTCAATCTCCAACATGCCACATTACCGCTTTTATCGCACTGGCTTGGCCAGATATTTTGTGTAGTAACGAAAATCAGGCTATTCAAACTTTAAGCTGACTGAACTGGAAGTTTTATGGCGCTAATTTTTAAAAACAATTCGATCCGTCATTTCAAACTTTAAACTTTTAAATTAAGTATAGTTGAAATGAATAAATAATAAATATTAAAAATATAATTTCAAAAAGATATATAAATTTGGCATTACTAGTACCAACACTTTGATTTTATTTTTTGTCTCAGCTAAGATGACAATAAGCAGGCATGATTGAGTTTAGTGCTTCAAGTGCTATCTAATCAACATGATTACCGTAGTAACCTATTTTAATTAATTAATAATTTAATGATTCATTAGCACTTGAGTTTGATGGACTAAGTGTTTCATTTAGTCATAATATTATTAGCTTGTTCTTCACTTGCTTTTTACGGTTCCATAGTTTGCGTTCTGAGAGTCTGAGACCACTTTACAAAATTACATTCAGCAGTCAAGCTCAAACGTAACTCTTGCCCATCCGAATGTAGTGCAGAACCACATTAGGCATAAAGTGTTAAAGATATCAAGAGTACATGACACAAAAGAAAGAAGTGCATACTAGTGTTGTTATATTATAAAGTTTTTCGTTTAGTTTAGATACAGTTATAATATAGAGCGTCTACTTAGTTTAGTTTTGCTACAGTTACATATAAGTAGTATAGCGGCTGAATTTTGTTTAGTTTTAGTTATAGTTCTAGTATAGCCACTTTGATTCAGCTCTAATATCAGTTATAGTATACTAAAACAACACTAGTCCATAATCATCACATTATGTAGCCCTAAAAATATACACATCCATAACCAAGAAAAAGCAGTCACCAGTCGGCCACCACCAAAGGAGTATTTGACCTGTTATTCGCAACTTTGGGCCATTCCTTTACAAGAGTTACGGACAGGCCTTAATTTAGTCTGAAGGATAAAAGTTGTCCCCTGGCTAGCTATACAAAAAGGCTAAAGGCTGGAGTGCTGAATTATTTTCTTTTCCCACGCTTTCCGAAAATAGTTGCGCCCTGGGTCGCTAGTCAGTTTCAGTTTTCTATTCCATGTTCGTAATTTAGCTTTCTAGCTGAGCTAGTTCTGAAAATGCTACACTGTGAGCTACGATTGATTTTCCTAGAGCATTGCTAGGCTAGATATTCTAGATAGGAGCTAGACGTACGTTTTTGAGCGATATGATGTTTTTTAAGTATATCTGGGTATTTTTCCATCGGTGTGTGTACTTAAACATTGAACAATACAGCTGTCTTTTTTTCTATTAAAGTACATAATAAGATTACATCCTATTAGTCTTGCTTATTCAATTTGCTTGTATTATTTAACATTACTTTAACTTTTGGTTAAGTGTTTTTGCTCACTTTTGACCTTTACGCGCTTTAATCACGTAATTTCAGGTTGAGCTTTCTTGACATGTGAAGTTTTATAATTTTTAATTGGGGTTGTTGTAACTCTGCTTACAGTTTGTACTTTATACAAGTCTATTTTTATTGGTTTTTTAGCTATTTGAGAGATAGTTTTCTACTGGAGGTGTCTGAATTCGTTAAAAATGTCTGACCAAGAGGGAAGTCAGTCTGGAGCAACATGCATGAATATTATATGCGCAATTCTGCTACCTGTAAGTTCAAGAAGTTTATATACCTACTACGGCTTGGTTCATGCTTACAGCCGTATGTCCGTTCAGCCGACAAAATGACGAAATAATGACGTCGCATGAGCTGGCTGATCCACTGCACTAGGCTGCTAGTGACGTCATTCTGCTGGCTGAACGGACACACGGACGAAAGTATGAATCGAGCGTACTAGACCCAGTTCCCAATAGGCAAAAAGAGAATAGTTGATTCCATTTAACCCTAAAGAAGTTTTCATTAGATTTGTTTCCTCTATACTGACTATCCATTAACTAAACACCATACATTGAGTATTATTTTTGAATGGTGTAAGATGGTGAACAGCACTTGAGAATAACAAGAGAATAAGAATAGCTCGAGAATAAGGTTGGTTCAAACGGCCGTAATACTGAAAAACTTTCTCAATTATTCTACACGGGGTACATTATTGTGAGCAACTGCAAGATTGGGAACAATACCTACAAAATCTCAACTTTTTTCTCGCAAGATAAGACACAATTTTTGTCTTCATAGCAGAAGCATCAAAAGCAAGTACTGAAGTCCCAATATCTGCTCTTGAAGTACAATATTAGGCTCGATTCATACTTACAGCCGTATGTCCGTTCAGCCGACAAAATGACGAAATAATGACGTCTCACGCGCTGGCTGATCCACTGCACTAGGCTGCTATTGACGTTATTCTGCCGGCTGAACGGACATACGGACGAAAGTATGAATCGAGCCTTAAGGTAAATGAACTCCTTGTCCACTCTTGTTTTAGCCGGTTGGCGTATCCATGTACAAGAGCTGTGCCATTTGCGACAAACACGTGTGCCTTTGTTTGCTGTTGACTCTTCTGTGCTTTTTTCCGGGCATCATATTTGCTCTTGTTGTCATTTGTAACAAATGGTGAAACGACAATTAATAACGTGACTCGACCAATATGGCACAGGAATACATAATGTTGAGAGTACAGACAGAATAATATCCCACTCTATACTATGGCTGGCTGAACTGTACCAAATCGGCTTAACTGACGATTAGCTCAAACCGATTTAGCTCAGACTTAAATTCTTTAAATTGATTCAAGTCCGCTGTACCAATGAAAAGTAGGTAACGCAGTTGGAACTTAGGACTTAGCTGAAAATTGAGGCTTAGCTGTGATTTGCTGATATTTAACTAAATTTATTTTTAACTAAATCTATCAACTGGAGTTTAGCTCCAGCTTAAACTGAAGTTAATCCGATTTGGTGCAGTCAACTGTATACATCTCTTCTAGAGTGAAATACTTATACCATTATGTACTTCTGATAATATTGGACTCGGTTGGGCATTCATTTGGAATTAGACACCTTACACTGTATTAAGAGTTTTTGAAATTATTACTGGAATAAATCATCAATAAAATGAATTACTTTTAGTATTCATAAAAATGCTTTTAGTTAAAAAATTAAATAAATGAATAATTTGTTAAACTGAAATGCAGTGATACATGTTTTATTATCTACTCTCAACTTGGTCGCTAATCCTCATATATACCTACATATGTATGCTTTCAGTTTGCTACGTTTATGTTTATAGCATTTTAAGATTTTGAGTGTTACTCTTACTGTTATTGGTTGCATGTGAGCATTTTGTAGATGTGAAATTAGCTCGGGTTTCATATTTAAATCTATGTGTGACGCGTGTTCCTTATAGTCAAATTCTGAAACGTTTAATATCCACTACTTTAGTCTATTCGGTGTTGCAGTAAAATCGTGGGGGTTGCGGACTTTAAAGTTTTGCACATCAAGATAATACATTTGTGAAACAGAAATTATTGCAAAAGCTGCTTCGCTAACTTTTATACGTGTACTGTACTAGGGTTGTTTCAATTATGGAATTATTTTCAATTTCAATACCATTATCAATTTTTTGCCCAAATATTTTCAATTTCAATACCATTATCAATTTTTTGCCCAATTATTTTCAATTTCAATACCATTATCAATTTTTTGCCCAAATATTTTCAATTTCAATACCATTTCAATTTTTTTCTCGAAATATTTTCAATTCAATTTCAATTTTGCAATTATTTTCAATTTCAATTATTTTTCAATTTTTTAGCGTAACTGCTGAGGCTTTTTTAATAAGTAATATTATTATAACTGTTTGTAACTGTTAATCTATAAACACAAAAATGCGCGAAATTACACGCACCGCGCACGCACCTACGGTATTTAACCAGACGGACTCTAACACGTGTTTTTTATCATTCCTAGAGTTACGAGCGTAGAAGAGAGATCGTAAACCGTCATTCAAGTTGCAGAACATTTGATTAAACTCACTGTGTTATGAAACCCGATGAAAGTGAATGATGTAAAGATTTGAATGCACTTTTTAATAAGTTACGGATCACAACGAAAGACACCACGAATTCCGACAACAAAAAAGGACTAAGAACTACCTATGCACTCAGTAAAAGTGTACCTATATAAGTTAAAATATGCAAATATACAACTCCCAGTTCTATAGACTCCGCTTACAACCCGTTTGTTACATCTTTGTTATGTGAATCTCCGGGTTGGAAGATTGCTCCTTTTAGGGGCTGCTTGTTTTATTTTAACTGATATCCATTTTTAAACTGCGGATCAAACTGAGTCCAGTCTATTGACAGTTTATTAACAAAGGTATTGAAAGAAATCGTATGGTGTTTACAATAACAAAGGTTCAAGCTGATAATCAAGAGACCTACGCTCAATTGAAAATAATAATTGAAATTGGACAACTTCAATATCAATTACGTTTCAATCATGGCTGTTCACCAACACATGCTACATGCACAAACAGGCATACAGACAAGACTTCGTTAAACCAACACACATGCTATGAAGTCAACCAGCCCAGCATAATTGATATTGAAATTGAAAGTATAGTTTCAATTTCAATTTCAATTAAAATATTTTCAATTTCAATACCATTATCAATTTTTGACCAAATTATTTTCAATTTCAATACCATTATCAATTTTTAGGCTAATTATTTTCAATTTCAATATCAATTAATAATTGATATTGAAATTGAAATTGAAAGTGGGTTTTAATGATTAAATGAAATAATTGAAACAACCCTATACTGTACGGTGCGTGTGCGTTAACAAGCTATAAGTAAAAGTGGTGATTGTTTAGTGTTTGCGGTAATACATTAAAGCAATCAATTGATAAACCAATGAGAAACGACACGGATTCTGATAAGGTCATTTCGGTGGTCTTGAGTTTACATAGCCTAGCTGCTTCATTGCTGTTCAAATTTAGAGCTACAAAAACTGTTACACCGCATTACCACGAATAAAGCCCCAGCCTTGAATAAATAAATAAGAAATAAAAAAATACATATATATCTCATGATGCCAATGTGATGTCACGTGATATCTTAGTAATTTCACAGCTAAACGGACTTACATACATACAGAACAAGCACTTCTGTTGACGAGCGCACATAATTCGACGCGACCACAATAAAGTATTATTTTACCGTATCGGTAAAATTAGGCGCGGCACGCGCCAAAATTTTTTGTCAGTACCTGCTAGTTAGTTTTTCATTTTTAATCGATTCTGAATGAGTCTGCAACTCTGTTCGACGATTACGTTTTACGTATGTGTAAGTATATACATACAATTTAAAAATTGACCGGTGATTTAGAATGCTATATATAACATTTGATTTTTATTGCATGCAAACAAACACAAATTCATAAGATTATTATACTTTCGAAGTCAGAAAAAATTGCAAAAACTTCAGAGCTGATGGGAATCGAACCCCCTATCCTGTGTTTCGCAGTCACACGCCTTAACCTCTAGGCCACAGCTCTTTTGGATGATATTCGATTAAAATCGTAACTAAATGTTTTGTTACGAGCATCACGGGAAGAAATGCATTAAAAATGATTCAAAAAAATCGATATTGTAGATCATCGATTTTCAATCTACCATTGTCGTTTGTTGTGGAGAGACACGCACACACATAACACACACACACACAACGTACGCGCTGCGAGTTGCACACAAGTCACAGCTGGTCATTCCAGCAGGCTTCAGTGATGCACTGAAACTGAGCATGATTTACATGCATTTTCAGTTTCAGTGCATTAACTGAAATTAGTATGCACGGCCGCTGAGGCGGCCGCGCAAAAACAGACTCACTCCAGAGTCAAAGACTATACTCAAATCGGTGCGTATGTTTTCTTAGTCATCAGAGTATAAATATTTAAGCAATCAAAATAACTTTTGCTAAACATTGCGGTGTAGGCATTAGGCACTCAACTTAGACAGTATACACGCGCTGGGCCAAATTCATCGAAGCGAAATGTTCGTCCTTGAAAATGTTTGTCATCGAAAATGTTCGTCGTGGAAACTTTAAATTGATCAAAACGATCTAAAACGAATCAAAACCATTTAAAATGATCGTCATCGAATATGTTCATCGTTAAAATTAATGTTAGGTGTTTTTTTAAGTTTTTTAAAATTTTGTAAAATTTTTTTGAGTTTGGTTTTCGAGCTTTGGTCTTTTAGAACGTTACTACTATGTTCTAAATGACACAAACTCGTCGTCAGCAAAAATTTATTTCAACGGCGCACATTTTAACAGAGCTCGGGACATCTGTTTAAATGTTCAACGTTGTAATGAATTTCTGATGACGAGCGTCTGTCATAAAGAAAATAACAATATTCTAAAAGACCACAGCTCGTCGTTGAAAAAATTTTCAACGACAAACATTTTCAATGACGAACATTTTTTATTATAATTTAGTGTCATATTCGTCGTTAAAAATGTTTTTTCATCGAAAGAAAATGTTCGTCGTTGAAAATGACGTCATTGAAAATTTTAGTTTTAATCGAAACATTTTAAACGACGAACATAACACTAATTATAGGATAAATGTTCATTGTTGAAAAAAACAAATGTTCGTCGTTAAAAAAGCAATTGTTTGTCGTTGAAAATGTTTGTCGTTGGAAAACAAGTGTTCATCGTTGAAAAACAATCGTTTTGAGAAAAATGTTCGTTGTTGAAATAATTTTCAGCGACGAAAATTTGAACAAAGCTCGAGAGTCGAGACATCCGTTGAAATGTTCACCGTTGATTTGTTTTTAAAAAAATTGTTTTCAAACAAGCAACAGTTTGCTGCAAAAGAAACGGTAAAAATTTTACAGCAGTTTGTCAAGTTTGACAAAAAACCTGGTGCGAGCTTATTTTTTATTCCAACTAGATAAAAATTCTCACCAAACTGCAACGTTCTATTGCTAACATCATTTTGGGTAGCAAATCGCAGAAAATACCAATCCACTTTGCTAAAGAAAAGAGCTGGATTTGATTCATACCTGAATCAAACGGGATCAAACCCAAAGTTGTCAGAAAGTTTTTGTCCAAAAACTGTAGCAAACTTTACTTGGTGACTTGTGCATTTTCATGAAAATATAGTCGAAAAGGTAGCAAGCAGATGCTAGCACGATACCGGTAGGCTGCATCTTAAAACAAATTTATAAAAAAGTGTAAGAGCTCTGTTTAACTTTATCTTTCTTCCAGCAGTTTCGCCAAGCCCAATTCTTTATGCGCAGTGCGCACATACGTGAACGGCCACAACTAGGCAGAATGGCTCGCCTTATCTCACCCACTCGCATTGTACCCACCGCACCCACTTGTAACAATATGTCTATCATCGGTTTTCAAACCCTTTGCTCGGTCCTTTTTAAATGCCAAGCTAGCCTACCATTTTTGTGCCTGAAACTACATAATGTTATTCGGATACATAAGGAACTCGAACTTTTGCATTGCCTAACACGGAAACTTTCGAACTACAATTTATCTGCATTTCAGTGTCATTTTATGCTGACGTATGTATTTATTTCCATAAATAACACTCAGCACCTGTATCAATAAAAAATTGAGGGTATTTTCATGCTTTTTTTGCCAGTTTATTTAAAAAAAGCTTCGGCAAGGAACTGAAGCAGCTTCAAAAAGAAAAATCCACTTTGCGTAAGCAAAGAGCTCGATTTGATTCATACCTAACTCCAGCGGGTTAGATCCGCGCAATTTGTCATTCGGTTTTTCTTCGGAAACAGTTAGTACATTTCACTTGGAGACTTGTGGAACAATCACATTTAAACACATACCTAAGAGCTGGATTTGGCTTATACCTAAATAATATGATTTAAAACTGACACTGAAACGTAAACAATCAGCCAATCAGCAAGAAACAGGAACAGACGTATTTCTCGAACACATTCATGTTCACGTAAATCCGCACAATCAAACTGATCAAAACACACACACAAACGCACGCACATCTAGCTAAAAGTTCTATTTCACACATCAGTGTTGTAGAAAAGCCTGCTGCAAAAGTCATCACAGTCATGATCATATAATTTGACACACACACCTATTGTTCATTTTATCACACAGCCTTACGTTTCACTTCAGGGTCATCATAAGAACCTGTTGCGGTGTGCCGCAACTGAAGCAAGCAAAGCCCAATGCAAAATGGGCGTGGACATATCAAACTTATATTATCACTCCGTGAAATGAAAAACCTAATGCGCTGCAAACAATCACAACAGACAGAATGACCGAAATTGTATGCATCTATTATCGCATCCACAGCTGTTAGTTTTGGTTTTCTAAATACCGTATTTCCTCGAATAGAACCCCACGGCTTTTATATTTTCGTGAAGATTTAAATGGGGGTTCTATTCAAGGGAGGGGCTCTATTCAAGACAGGGGCTTTATTTTTTTCGTGAAGATTCAAATGGGGATTCTATTCAAGACAGGGGCTATATTTTTTTGAGAAGCTTCAGTAACGGTTGGAATTGAAACGTCAGTTGTAGATTGCGAAAATTTCGAAACTATTGAAAATGAGTCGTGACGCACCAAAACTTCACTTGATCCTCGTACCGTAAGTACTCAGTAGCATGCTAACATACCAAGCTCCTGGCAGAACAATTCAAGCTCAGAGGTGCCTGAACACGCTCACCCCCACGACTTCAACCCTTCCATAATGTATCGGGTTTAAGATTTTTGGGGTGCTTCTCCGGCCAGATTTTGGTGCAAATTTTGCAAAACATTTAAAAATAGACGTAAATTTTGCCATGCCATTTTTGCTAATTTTGAAACACAGCCTTTTGAAACCGCCTCCCCGTACCTCGATGTTTCGTGAGGGGGTTCCTCCCATATGCCCACCCCTCTTACATGTAGGAAGCCGTCATACCGCACACATCGCAGCGAACCCTGAATAAGGAAAATAGCAAACTTGGGTATTTTTCACTAAAGTCTAACTAAAACATGCTGGACTTGAGACAACAAGCAGAAGTTTCATGCAAATTTTTCTTGTAATTTTTTGCTGTCAAAAGGTATTACTTACACTAAGTTTTACCCTGCCGCGCTAAATTTTAGAATAATTAAAAGTTCTCAAAAAAGTGTACTTATTAAAACATAGTTGACATCATACATACTAACGTTTTGTATTAGATATTTTAAACATTTTGTGAAAAACTCAAACATTGCAACAACAGATCAAAATAGTGGCCAAGGTGCATCACAACAAATTAAACTTAACTTCAGATTCCTAACATAAATTAACAGATGGATTATGTCAGCTATTATGTTATTAATTAATACATAGATTAAATATGTTAGCCACTGTTAATTACATACCATGAAGAACTTTAAGATTTAAGGGTCCTTGATTTTTATACTTAGTTATAGCTTGACTGATATTGGATGTAGCAAAAAAACAAACCTCTACACCAAAGCGCGCTAGGTACTATTAAAAAGTTGAGTATTATACATGATTTAGAGCAAACATTTTTGGAACCCAAACGAATGAAAAAATGCAACCGAGAAACGGATACGGGTCCAATCGGGTCGAACGGGTCGGGTACGACTTTTGACGCATTTTCATCTCTGGTTAAGACAATATCAACGCCATGCCTATTTGGCATTAGGTTTCAAAATTTAGTAAGCGTTTCAATTTTGCTAGTAAACGTTTCAATTTTGACTTTTTTAAAGGATTTTAAAGTAAAAACTAGGATTTCGTAATACCATTGCTTTCGGCAACTTAAAAAGTTTAGGATGGCCTTTCAAAAAGCATAAATTTACCAACTTGGCACCATATGAATTCAAATTCAGGTATAGAGGGTGCCACATCCTAAAAAAATATCAAACTAAATTATAAGTACATTATTAAAAAACGTTACTAATCTTAAGTCAATTTACATAATTATGTGTAATATGAAAAATAATTTTAACATTCCTATTTGTGTATAATAAGCAACTTTTATAATGAAAACCCATGCATGCAAAATTTATGACACGTTAATCATGCAAGTTGCTAAATGCCAAGCTTTAGAGAAAAAGCAATATAATGACCTGTCGCCGCTGAGGCGGCGGCAGGAAAAAGACACACGATGTTTCAGTGCAAAAATAACGCATTGCAAGCGTCAAGAGTACAGCGACTAGTCACAAAAATCACGCCCCTTGTTTTGTCTCAGTGTTTAGCAAATTTTGGTCAAACCTTCTCGTCTCGTCTGGGGCCCCCACAAATCAACCCATAGGTCTCAAATGTGGGGGATTCCCCCAGTTTTGAGGGTATACCATATTTGTGAGGGGGTTCCTCCCTCAGCTGAGACCTATGTCTGCATTTATGCAGGGGGTATTCCCCCCACAGTTGTGGCCTTTTTAGGGAAATAATGGTCGCAGCATATTCGAGGAGGCCAAGCTGGGTTCCAGAACAGTGGCCTACTCTTCTTATTATGGACTCTTGATAGTACCAATAGTACTAAACCGAAGTTTTTGGCATTCGCTATAATACAGGTTAATAAAGTATTTTTAGTATTTTGTAATTTTAACGTTCTGTTGAGCTCGGTTTATACTTGTCCGTTCATACGGGGTCAGGGATAAGGACAAGTTTCAGTCAGCTGCTGTGAAAAATGCGAATGTGAAAATTGACAAATGCGATTGAACTAGTTAGTAGTATAGGGTCTGGAAGTGACCTAAACTATCTTCAGGCAATAAAATGGCTTATTTAGTCGTACAGATTTTGTAGAATCGCTTAGGGACAAGGGCAAGCTGAAGTATAAACCGAGCTTTTGTCTAATGCCTTCCCTGTTGGTTCTCGTACGACCATCCAGGATCGAATATTGTTTTGTCACATTGTAGCTTTTTTCCGTTTGTATTTGATACAAATTTTAAGGCAATTTTAACGAGTTCGAGCACGAGTTCATGCAAAAAACAGTGTTTGTTTGTGCTCAAAGAATCCTATTAATCTGTCATATTCCCTAAACACACTAACAAAAAAAACCCTCGATGATCTTTCTTGGTTAGCTTCACATGATACCATAGCTAAACTTTTAAAATTTCTGAATGTGCCTCGTTTTACATTCTTCAGAATATTTTCAAGCTAAAAAGCACTAATACTTGTACTAAGGTAAAGTCTCAATTGTAAAAAAATTTACTCGTAAAACGTATACTTTCACTTGTTGCCGTGCGTTTTTGCCCAATCATCAGTAATGTGCAAATGTCTGGACAGAATTTTGCTTTGCTTTTTTAAAGTTTTTTAAAATTTACGCTTTGATGACTGTTACCACGGCACCCGTTATCGTATAAAAATGACCTAAAATTTACCACTGGAAGATATACAACAGTATATAACACTGAATATATATAGTTACATATATAGTTATAGTGAAAAAGCTTTCTACCTTAAACTAGCTACAATAAAAATTCAGTTCTAATCCTACGTTATGCACACCCACATGTTAATTTAAACCAAAATCACTTAAAAACATAATTTACCAACAAACTTCCCCACAGGCTTCTCAAGCGTTATTGATTGTACGTACGTACACTGGGGCTCTATTCGAGGACGTTTTGAATACAACCCCTGGGGTTATATTCGAGGACGTTTTGAATAGAACCCCCGGGCTTCAATTCAAGGTATGGCTCAATTTTTTTGTGAGCATTTAGACGGGGATTCTATTCAGACAGGGGTTCTATTCAAGACAGGAGCTTTATTCGAGGAAATACGGTATCCGCTGTTTAGTGTACCGTTAAGCTCGAGCGGTCCCGTATATTGTGTGAAACTGTGAGATAGTAGTGAATAGTGAGTACTAAAATGAAGCATTTTAATACTTTGTAAACAATTTGAGATAAAAAATGCATGTCTAATTACTATTTCTTTTAGTCTAATATAGTTCGCAAAGTCTACCAACAGCAAACCCAGATACGTATTTTTGTACAGCAGACAATAAGTGCAGTCAACCACACATACCAACACAGCAGCAGCACATACATTCGGTGCACACACACACACGTTCACATACACCCACAATCACATGATAGTCAAAACGTACATAAACGC
>JASANF010006018.1:0-17698 GCA_030248245.1 Trissonchulus sp. WLG1_4
CCCAAAGGTAACGTCAACTTTGCTGACGATCACGTAAATTTGGCAGTTGTGGCACTATACTTCATTGTATACTGAACATACGTATGTACTTGTAGTTATAGCAATACATACACACACTCAGTCCAAAGTAAGTCTGCTGCACAGCCAGCGTTTTTTACGACAAAATGTTGTGAGCGACAGCTTGAAATGTTGAGATGGCGGAATAGAAGACCTTTTTGTAGCGTACTTTGTGTGTGTTTTGACATTTGCTGTCTCGGTATAGTTTTTTAATGTTTCGCTTCTGAAAATTCAGTTTGACCTGTAAATTCATATACACAAATTGCACTTGAGGCATTCTTGTACCTACAAAAGTACTATGCGGATTGCAGAGTTTCAGTCCATTTAATCAATGAGTCCTAAGGAATTGAGGGGTATGTGATGTGTTTGGCCAAGTATGGGCTATTATAATGTTCTTTTCTCACACGATTTATTTAACCATGATTTATTGCTTTGGTTATAACATTTTTTACAGGGAACTTTCGTTGTTAATCGTTCATAGTCGCTATAAAAATGATTGGGTCTCATCTTATAAAACGTCTCATTTTATAAAACTCTTAATCCGCTGCCAAAATTTTGTCGAAATATGGAGCTGTCTCATTTTATAAAATGCCGTCTCATTTTATCAAATGACGTCTACCCTTTGTGTGTAAGGTGACCAAAATTAGTGTCAACAAAAAAGGCAAACAATGAGTAGTATATTTTGGTATAAGTTTATCCATGCCGACAGTGGAGTAGAAACTTTACATTAAATTTTAAGGATAATTAAATTTATCACAAAGAACCTATGACCCAAAAACCTCAAATTTGCGGAAAATTCACTCCCCACCCTAACCAGACAACCAATACTCCAATATTTTTAGTAGTCTTTGTGACAAGGGGGCGTGAAAAACGTAAATTTGAGAATCTTACCATATATTATAAATAACTAAATATAATTGAAACTATTATATAGTTAAGTCATCCAGAATGTAATTCTCATGCAGTAAACTTGACATGTTATTTTTTATTATAATGTAAATTAAAAGTATTGACACCCCCATTTATGGTAACTTACACTTTGGACTCTGAACTGTACTGCGCTGTGGCTGACACGAAGGTAATTAAAGGATAAACATTTTATAAAATGTAACCCATTTTAGAAAATGAGACGGTCTGGTTTTGGAGAGGCAATTATTTTGGGTCTTATGAGACGCAACGATAAAAATATATTAGGGGTATACTGATAAATCAAAAGGAAAAAATTGAGGTGATTTCATAACCTTGATTTTCGTACATGCGCAAATCCCTCAATGCACATTTCGAAGCCAAGGCTCGAAGGATTTTATTTGTTTCGTAACGTTTGAGTGCGTGTAAGAATTACAAAAAACCTTTAATTAGTACACAAAAGGCGTAACTACACAAAACAACTGAGTTTGACAAAATTATAAATTACATATACCATAACTATATCCCAAGTAACAACAGCATAGGCAAAATAAGACTGTGCGGCGACAGGTCCTAAATTTGCGAAAGTGATGAAGGTTAGAGATAACTTGCAAAAAACTGCTGCTTGTTGTCTTAACTTTTCCTGCTATTTTTGAAGCGTGCAGTATAAGTGGAGTGCACGCTATAGACAGTAGCATAAGTAGGCTGCAGGCTTGCAGCATGTCGCAATCATCAGGTTATCGCCAGCTACTTAACCACAAAACCTTAATACAATTCACATTATTGTTTAAGCTACGAGCCCAGCGCCGGTTCAAACAACCACTTTACCACCTGATTGCATCCATACAGTAACTGGTGCAGACCTAATAGAAAATAATGGTGTCACGCGGACTAACTGGAACGGTGCCTTAGAACCATCAAAAACGAAAAAAGAAGACAATGTGTTAGCGTTCACCTTTAAGGAGTCCACAGAAATTGTCGAAATAAGAATACAGACAACATCAAAGCTGAAATCTGTAGAAATCAACTTTTTTGATCCGTCCGGTAGACAATATCAGCTACAACAGCCATTGGTATGTTTCATAAAACTACATTCGAAAATTTGTGAATTGTTAGCTAATTAGTTAAAAACTGATTACTTAAAGGGGTAGTGTCGCGGAAGCAGTCGATTTTGCAAATATGCTAGAAAGTGTTAAAAATCAATGTTAGAAATTGTTCTTTCAATATTTTTAAAACCTTGAAAACGAATGTTACGGCAAATATTTTTGTCAAGTTTCAGCAAAATTGGCAGCAGCAACATATAGTTTGCAGTGAAGTCGCAATGCCGCAAAATTTTTTAAAAAGCTATTCACATTTTGATGATTTCTTCACAAATATCAACATGTTTGTTTAGTTTATGTACACAGAATAAAACCACAGATGTAGTAGTTTATGCGCACACAATTTTATGTAAATTGTCACGTTGGTTGACGGTTGTAGAATTATTTTTAAACTGTGCGTAAACTGTGCAGTACTCGCCACAATAATAATAAATTGTAATCTAGAACCTCAAAAAAGAACCTAGATTTATTCTTATGAATAGCAAACAATGCGTCGACACATTATGTGTGTTTCACAAGCTGCCAGCTTAGTATCATGCTTGTTTTTTTGATATTTTATGCCCCTAATGTGTAATGTGTGGCTCACTAATAGCAATTAGTCCAAGATATTAGTCGACGTTGATAGTCTCGAGTCAGAAAACTCCAAATTGACAACATACAGCAATTTACTCTAATTGACAACATACAGCAACTCTCAGTGAACGTAAGCTTTCAAAAGTAAATGCTCTTTTTTGCAAGTTAGGAGCAATACTGCTTTAGCGACACTATCACCTTAATTGCTAATGCTTGTAGAACATCGATTAGCGTTGTTTCGCTACATTCTTGACTATAGTTTTATTTTAATTTAGTCGAAGATCAGCATGTTGTCTATAATTGCAGGTTGTGGACACTGGCAGCGGAAGGCCAATCACAATACAACCCGGCAGCAAAACAGCAAAATTTTTTGTCTCCAAAATTGTTCTGAGCAATCCTAGCGGCTCAATTAAACCAGAAGCTATCAAATCGGTTACAGTCGATGGTTGTATTCACTATAAAAGTATGATAGTCTTAAAATATGTACCTATTATTTTTCAGTTTATGTTTTTCAGTTGCAAACGTATTTTTATATAGTAACATGACAAAACGTTTTCACTTTGCACAATTTTTTCTGGATATGATAGATTTGTAATTGAAGGCTGCCTATAATTATAAAAAAATAGTTTTTAATTTTGTACTAACTTATTACATCGCGTTTATTGTTTTCATGGACATTAAAATTTCGTTTTCACATGCATAATTGCATATTTTGCAATGATTGATATTTCTTCAACCGCAAAATCATGTTAGCAGCTTTCAAAATTATTCTGTATAATATACTCTATTTACCTTGCTGCGCATTGAAGTTGAGCATTAGGCTCGATTAATACTTTCGTCCGTATGTCTGTTTAGCCGACAAAATGACAAAATAATGACGTCACAGGCGCTGGCTGATCGACTGCACTAGGTTGCTAGTGACGCCATTGAGCCGAAATGTGCAGAGTAAGTCACATTAAATAAACATACTGTCATTTTATTGCCGTGTAATATTGGTCTATTACTTTAGCGACAACTGCATCGGTTCCAGTTACAACGCCATCACCACTATGCATACATATAGTAACTTCTGCGGACCTGGCCAACAAAGGCGGAGTCAAAAATACCAATTGGCAAAGTGTCCTTGAGCCATCTGAAGAGGACAAAACAAAGACTGTTTTAACATTTACATTTGAACAACCTATCGATGTTGATGAAGTCCTTTTGGAAACATCACCAAAACTGAAAGGTGTTAAAGTGAATCTTTTTAACTCCGCTGGCGAACCAATTGACCTGGAGACACCATTTGTATGTTTAATATGCTTGTTTCCTGAATTGTTTATCACGTTATCATTGTCAAAATAATTGCGTTCAAATTGCTTCACACAAGTGTTTACAACTACTAGTTCATAAATGAGAGTAACTACGCTAGTGAACAAAAAATAAAATATTTAGATGGTATATTAGGTGATAAAACATTTAGATGTTAAACAAAAACAGTTAGATGTTTATTTATAAATAAAATTTACACAACTTTGTCTACTACAGTTCTCATTTGACCTTTAAAATTTAATGCTAGGCAATAAACACAAGTACTGGAAAGCCGGTGAAAGGAATACCAGACCAACCGACACCAAGACAAGGAGTGGCGAAGGCTATCATAGTCAACCCGAGTGGTACAATAGAATTAGAAGACATAAAATCTGTCACAATTGAAGGCTGCATGCACCCTACTGGTCAGTCATAATTCTGTTTATGTCCTTATTGTTTGATGTAAAGGTGAAAGGGCAGTGGTGCGTAGTATATCTAATTACTTTCAAAAAGTTCGCTATTTAATAAAATTAGGCTGTCCCAAACTTCACAAAGGCATAATGATGATAATAAGTTTGGGACGGCATATTATATAAACTTGATTTTTATAGACAAGCAACACCAAATTGTAGAGATGTGTTTAATTGTTTTTAACAAGTTATTGAAAAATTACATTACACCAACAAAACGGCCAATTTTCAGTGAAACTTTAACACATAATATTCAACTTATCGCTGTCACAGAACAAAAAGAACACATGAACTAACAGGAACAAGCACGAGCTTTCAAATAAGGGGTCACAATATTCGACCGCATGCTCATAAATATCCCTACAACTATATTTAAGAGGACCGTCAGGTGGCAGCTTCATATAACTTTAAAAAAGCCCTTCTGTCATATAAACAATTGGTAACCATTCCAACACCTTCATCGTGTTGCACCTCTATTGAGATCATGATTTCGGTGACAAACTAAAATCAGACGATTAGTTTTAAACTAAGAAATTTTGGAAATTCCAGTGTGTTTTGAAGATTTTACTTCTGATGGATCACTCAGAGAGTCTTAATGTGAAAGACGCACTAGGATTGTTAATAGATTTTAACAGAAAAGTTCAATTTCAGTTTGCACATTATCATAAGTCATAAGTCATTATAATTCGCATAAGCATATAAAGCTTAATGCGCATTCGTTCATAGAAAGTTATGAATTTTATTGAAAAGAGTCCACTATTACTGAAATACTTATATTATTAAACTTACGCGCTGTGTGGACTCTGTGGCGCAGTGAACTTGCACTTTGATTTTTTGACCGAAAATTTGCTAGAGCAAACTTGGAGGGAGATAAATTTTTAGTTTTTACTGTAGCTGATTCGCTGTTGGATGCCCATCAGCACTTTTTCACTTATACACATTTAATTTATGTCTATCATACGTTTAAAGTACAAAACATAATCTAATGAAGAACATAATATTTTCAAATTACAACAAAGTAATTCGTGCTAGATAAATAATAATAACCGATGTTAGTACATAGTATGCTGATAATCACTGATTTTGATGACGATGTGGACAATCACGAATGTACTCATACGGTAAAGCTAGAAAGTTTTGTTTAGGAAACTGTTTATGCTGTCGGTTATTTATAGAGTTTGCTCTTGGAAAAGTGTTTCGTCAAGCTCAACTTTACAACTTTAGGTAAAAAAATAAGTATCAAGAATGTCGACAATGATGAACATACTAGACATACTAGACTTATTATATCCATAAATATTATATTAAAGCAATCATGTTTTTTAATAAATGTTGTGAAGAATTTTTCTAACAAACTGTGCCAGAATAACATTTTATTGATCAAATTAAAATATTGACTAAAATCAAATCACAAAAGCCCTTTATTGGAGTGCAATGTCATTTGCATGTGCCTCAAGTTTTTAAATTGAACTTAAAATTTTGAGTAAACTGGAGCAAAGTGATGAATCTTAATGTATCTTAATATAATGCAATACAGAAACCTAGTTATTTATAGGTACCACACCACCGGCGATCCTTTCTACAACTGCGCCTTTAGACTGCATTCACACTGTAACAGAATCAGACTTGGTTAAATCGGGTAGCGTGAAAAAGACGAACTGGGAAGGAGTATTGGAGCCATCGGATCGAAATAAAGACAAGAATGTATTAACATTCAAGTTCAAGGAACCGATTGATATGGATGCCTTACTACTACAAACATCACCAAAACTTGAGAAAGTGGAACTTGAATTTTTCGATCAAACTGGAAGGCAGTACAATCTAAGGGCGCCACTAGTAAATACCTATACTATTATGAGACATTTACTGTTGTTGAATCTATTTTTCGAATTTTACTTTCAGTCTGCGTCTTTATTTATTCATGTAATCGAACTGCTTTACCATACTTGTTCAACAAGCTTTAAATAACTTAAGAGTGCAACATAAGTCAGCGAATGTGAATTTTAGATAATTGATACTAGCAGTGGAAGGCCAGTCAAAATTACACCCGGAGGCAAGACAACGAAAATACTGGTGTCCAAGATTGTCTTCATTTCACCTGACGGATCTGTTGAACCAAACGAACTTAAAATGGCTTCAGTTGAAGGATGCATACATGCAGAAAGTATACTTACAGTAATGTTCTTGAGTAGAATCATTTTTTATAGTTGATGCATGTGCAGCCAATTATTTTCCTTGAATAATTAAAATAATAATCAAGGCTAAGTGGATTTAATTATGCGTGGTAACGTTAAATAAGCACATCGGATTTTTATTGATAGTTTAATAGTCATCCAATTTCAACTTGGTTAGTTATACATCTACTCCTAAATACGTGGCTCAAATTGGTCCAATCCGTACGATTTGGTCAGCATTTGGGTTCTAAGTATTGATCGAAATAAAATGCAAATGTTATTTTAGCCACCACTCCTCCAGCACTTTCAACTACAACAGCTGCTCCTGATTGTATCCATACAGTAACACGCACTGAATTAGGTAGCAAGGATGGTCTGAAAACAGAACACTGGGAAGCAGCATTGATGGCCTCTGAAACGAACAAAAATGAAAACGTCTTAACGTTCATATTCAAGGAACCCATTGATGTGGATGAAATAGTTTTGGAAACTTCTCCAGAACTTAGTAACGTCAACGTTGAGCTTTATGACTCAACTGGTAACAAAATTCAGCTGGAAACACCCTTCGTACGTCCAGTTGTTGTTATTACACAGTCAAGTACTTGAATGTATAACATAAATTGTGCCGGTTACGAATTTAGCTATATATGAGAATCAATTTCTATTTTAATACCTTGCTGTAGCAGAAAAAATGTGCTTTAAACTACAAAAACAAAAAACTGTAAGAAACGGAATAAAACAGTCAAAGTAGTAAGTTAGCTCAGCTTAGTAAGAAGTAACAAACTTAGCTTTTGTTTACGAATATGATAAATCGCTGTTTCAGTGTATAAACTCGTGTCAACAACGTTGAATTTAATTAATTTTTCGGACATTTTTTTAAAATCTGGGAGTTGCTATGTTGTTTTGCATAATGCTGCTTCGCTGCAATGTGTGAGAATAACTTATCAAATATATGCATCTGTATATGTAGTTATATATATATTCGTACGTGCTAGTCAATATCTACAACGAAAATGCTACTGTTTTATATTTGTTACATAAGATCGCAACGTTTGAAGTTTGAACATCAGTTCGTCTTCAAAAGTTTACCATTATAATAAATAGTTTTCCTTAAATTTCTTTTGCACAGTAAAACAGTGAAACACTTTTGTAGTGCTGTATGAAAGTGTTTAAAAAAATTATATCTTCTGAGTTCACTTACAACTTTTGAAAAGAAGTAGTAAACCAAATAAAACGTACTCTGTTGTGTAATTACTAGGATTGAACTAATAAGACCGGCTCATATAAAATATTGGTTAAATTGTTGCATAGCCTCATTCAGTGGCTAATTTACTTACATATATACACAATTTTTTTGCCTTGCATCAAAAGTTTGAAAGTTTTTTAAAAAATTACAATGTAATAATTGGTTTGTACCACGAGTGACCAAATTATCGTCGTAGTTGCGCTGAGAATGCATAAGAATCGTACATAATAAGTATTTGATGGGTGTATGTCAAAAAGTATGAGCTTGCAACCCTGTACATGACAAATTTAAAAAGCTGCATTTTGAAGTATCATGTACAAATATTATATTAAAAAAATAGCATATGTGGTTATCTAACAAGACAATGCGTAATAAATGAAAGTAATTACAAAGGTATTAGAAGTAAGTTAACTACTACGTAATAAAAGTCCACTGGTAAATCACTATAAAACAAGCAAGCCCATAACAGCCAAAAAACATTAGATAAATTTTGTTTGCTAAACTAACCATTTGCTAAACTACAGCCTGTAGTAAATTTTCTAGTTAACTTTCAGGCATCTTTTTAATTCTTCATAAAGATGATCAATCTGAGCTCATTTTAAAACACTAACAATAGAAAAAGTATGTTGTTATGCAGTTAAAATATTAAATGAAATCAGTGTTTTAGACGATAGATACAAAAAGCGAAGAGCCAGCCAAAGGAATTCCTGATATGAAAACTCCAAAGTCGGAAGTACTTAAGGTTGTCATTGGAAATCCGAGTGGCACGATACAAGCAAAGGATTTAAAATCAGTCACTGTTGAGGGCTGTCTGCATCTTAAATGTAAGTTTCAATTTAAAAAAATATTACTTGGCATTAACAGCCTTGAACCGTTATCAAAGAGGTTTGAAACTGTTGCTGACGTTGCTGACTACTTGGTGCATTTTTAGCTACAACTCCATCGCCGCTGTACACAACGGTTGTTCCAGAAAATTGCATCCACACCGTGAACGCTCCAATACTGGCTAAAGGGGGTGTAACAGAAACGAATTGGAAAGGTGTTATAGAACCGTCAGAAAAAATAAAAGACAAAAATGTCCTGACATTCAAATTTGACGATCCTATTGACATTGACGAATTACTCGTGCAGACAACAACAGAGCTTAAATCGGTTGAAATCGACTTTTTTGATCCAGCTGGAAGACAATATCAACTGCGACAACCGTTGGTATGCACACATTTCTCATTGATTATTACCATTTTTAGCAATACACTTTTAGGAAAGAAACACGTTTTTACATTTTATGTATGTTTATTAAATGAAATCACTGAAATGCTACCATAGCATTTCTTTAGTCTCGAAATTTATATTGTGATGTATTAAATTTTAGATTGTTGATACAAGCAGCGGCAGACCAGTTAGAATAATGCCTGGAAGCAAAACTTCCAAAATACTGGTGTCGAAAGTTGTTATTTTGTCAACAAAGGGATCTTTGAGACCGGAAGATGTTAAAACGATAACATTACAAGGATGTGTTCACATTGAATGTATGAATACCAATTTTTTTATACACGGTTTTTTCTTTATATACTATTTCCTACAAAGAACTTTCACATTACTTTTTCGATTACGAAGCTAGAATTTTCAAGTTTGGAAAAAAAATAGATAATAAATAAATCTAAAATTAAATGACAACATTAAATGACAACAACAACAACAACAAAAATTTCAGTAACATGTCATTTATACTTAGCCTCGCGGTTTCAGTTACAACACCACTGACACCAATGACATCAAGAGCTTTTCCTTCAACTCCATCCATTTGCTTGGTAAGTCCGAAAAAAATCAGATTATAACTCACGAGTTTATAACAAAACTTCCTCGTTTTTAAGTAATTGCCCTGTCATGGCTAACACTGCCTGCAATGTGTGGTCTGTTTTGTCTGCTTTTTGCAACAATATATACATTATTTATTTTAAATTTAGAAAATTTGCATAAATTGAAAGCAAAATCGACTTTTTTCTGTTTTTTTAAATCGCGTGGATAAAATTTTCTTATTATTTTCGATTATTGCTAGTTAATTTTACCTACTTTATCGTTACATCAATTAAGGTTACATTAATGTATTACCTATAGTAGAAGCAGTATACAATTAAGAAGTCGCCATGCAACACAATACACATACATACAACAGTCATAACTGATATGCCAGAACAGTTTTATACTTAATACTTGTATTTTTCTTATATAAACAATTGCATTTATTTATTATTCAAACAATCAAAGCTGAAAAAAGTTGAACCTTTTCAACCCGTTTGCCATTCTTCCGCTTTACTGTTTGTTACATTTTCAGGATGGAATGTTTGCGTGCCACGACGGACAATGTATCAACGAAACTGACGTTTGCGATGGTATAGCAGATTGTAAAGACAGATCTGATGAACTGTGCACAACTATACGACCAAGCAAGTTGCTTTATGGATAATCCATAATAAATCCAATATAATTGGTAGAGTCTCATGCTCGTTCTAATTACAGGATAAATTCAATCTATATCCCTTGAAGGCAGCATTATTTAGTGCTGTAGGGCAATATTCTCAAGCCATTGTGGTGCCGTAATACTGGTACATATTATCTTCATTTTTTTAAGTTTCGTGCTTCATAAATTAAAAATAATGACACAAGCATGTCTACAAAGGCAAAGCCAGAGTACTCACGCGTCCACGTCCGTATTCACTATTCAGCTTATCAATTAAAATAGGTTTTTATAATGAAATCATTGTGCTCATTATGCTACTAATTACAGTTAAAATTTTGTTTTTTTAGCAGTTATTGTTCCCACAACAGTGGTCTGTTTCAAAAAAGAGTGGGGAGAATGGTCTTCTTGCAAAGGGTCTTGCAAAAATGACGGACAAAGTGGTACCCGCGAACGAATAAGAGAAGTCTCGGCCAATTGCGATGCAAATGATGCTGTTGAAAAAGAGTCTTGCACTGTGATACGATGTCGAAGTAAAAAAGCATTTATTAGCTTAATATTTATAAAAGTATATCTACTAGCTAGTAGCTACCCACTATGATTCGTAGGATAATTAAAAAATGTTGAAAACAAATTCAAAGCAAGCTTGTTCATTGATGTTAAGATTCCATAATAAGACGGGTAGGTTACTCTTCTGAAACTCAGTTGCTGCATGCTGCGAACATTACATCTCAAAAAAGTTTCAGCTGTGGGGGTGTACGGGACCCCACCACAGATCAACCCTTAGGTGTCAAACGGGGGCAGGGAACCTCTAGAAATCAGGGTATACCCTCACGCCCGTCACGTTTTCTGCAACCTACAAAATGACCAGAAATCACCATCCCGCCACATTTGGTGGTAAAACTAGTTTCCAGAAGCAATTTGAGGTGCTGAACGCAAATTTCGGGTCCATTAGTTTCTACCTATTAATGTCTCACACAGAACCTTATTGACCGTCACACATTAGCCGCTTTGGAAGTCATTTTTGAAACGGAGAGTTATGTACAAATGTTGGTTTGGACCCTAAATGCAAATCCGGGGTCTAGGATCTTTTTGAACACTTAATGCTCCGAAAGGTGCCACCTCTTTAGGGGGATGTTTAGGGGTGACTTTTTCCAAACGGAGTTTTCCGTGTTCTTAAACGAAAGGGTTGTTAAACTCAAGTTTCGTGTTCTTAAACTAAGCCCGCTAACTCAAATTGGTTTTTGATTTTGCGTGGCAACGAAAAAGTGTCGAAAATGTCAATTTTTGAAACTGGGATGTTAAAGCTCTCCAGTGTTATGTATGATGCTTGAACTTAGTGGTGATACACATTCGTGTAGGAGGGTACTCACAACAACTGTAGCCTTGTTTGGAACTAATAGTCGCGGCATCTCCGACAACAGGACGCAAACGTGCACGGTGTCGCACTCTTCCTATTATGTACTCTGGCTGATATAAAATAATTCAATATTTTTTACCGAATGTTACTTTTTTAAAGTTATACACTACACATTTAAAATATAAATCATATTTGCATAAATTTATCGGACACTTATGTCCGGCGGCAAAAAAAGGAATCTTATCTAATCAGTATGTAATTTGTCAATTTCAGCTGATTGTATACACCAAATAAAACGCAAAAATTTGAAAAAAAATGCAGTTGTAAAAGAAGATAACTTTGAAGCTGGAATTGAACCAGTGTCTGCAGGATCTAAGAAAAATCAACTAGTTTTCAAGTTCAAGGAACCAATCGAATTGGACTCAATAAGTGTAAAAACATCGCCAAATGTCGATTCAATAGAGGTGGTGTTATTTGACCAAACAGGAAAAGAAATTGATTTGAAGAAACCCTTGGTATGTTTCTCATTAGTGTTAACTAAATGTTAGGGATAATAATTACAAATAATATGTGTAATACATAGGTGACAAGAAAACATTAATAAATAAAACTAAAGATAAAAACTTCACAATTTAGTTTAGTAACCTTCGTAACAGGCTAATAAAAGCTTGTAAAAATAAACGTCACACCGGGTAAACAGAAATGTGTTAAAGTTCTTTGACATACATACATAATTCGCCAAGTAGTTTGATAACTTGCTGCAAAATTTTTAGGATATATAATCATCGCTTATATATATTACAGAAAATTGACACCAAGGGGGGCAAAAAGCAGAGTATAAAACCTGAAACTGTCAATTATGGTGAAGCAGTTGCTAAGATCGTCTTTAAAACATCAGATGGCGATATCAAGCCAAAGGATGTGGCCAAGATCAAGGTGGTCGGATGTGAAAAAGAAAAAGGTAAACTTTGATATGGAAAATATCTTGACTTCAGCAAGCAAAACATTGAGTTAAAGTGTGTCACAGAAGCTGCGGATAACTTTTAATGCAAAAATACAACTTTTAAGATGATAAATATACAATTCCATTATTTCATTTCAATAATCATAGCGTTTTTATTTTAGACTGTATCTACGTGGTTAAAAAAGATGATCTCAAAACTCCCAAAGGCGTCCAAAAAGACACTTTTGTAGCCGTTTTGGAACCATATGCGAAAGGAAAACCAGAAAAAGCGTTGACATTCACATTCAAAGAACCAATATTAGTGACAGAGTTAGAAATACGGACTGATCCGAGGATCAAAAGTGTAGCCGTAAAAATGTTTGATTCAAGCGGGGCTGAGGTTCCTTTAGAAGAAGAAATAGTGAGTCAATATATATTTATGCTGCTAATAGAGGCTAATGGAGTTATAAAGTGCTTGATTTAGATCCAGTTTAAATCAGTCACATGACTTGTTTTGAATGTGCATACACATATAATTTTATTGCGATGATCAAATTAGTTGAAGAACGTTTTTAAATCGAGCTAGAAGTAAAACACCCTTTGTAATTCTCTGTTCGACACAGTTAAAATGTTCTTGCATTCTTATGTTATTGTTTGGAGTCATATAATAAAATACTAAATCTTATATTTTTGATGAGTGACTTGACTGCAATGAACTTTTCAGAAAGTGGATACTAGCAGTGGAGAAACTACAAAAATAGAACCGAAACTTGCGACACCTGGAAAATCCGACGTTGTAAAAGTAGTTATTAGCCCAATGGATGGCACACTTGCCCCTGAAGATGTAAAACGTGTGAAAGTTGAAGGATGTCTTAAGCCAAAAGGTATATTTAACTAAATCGTACAAAAAACATATTCCTGTCACCACGATCAAGTTTTTACAGAGCACAGATTGCAATAAGGTTTTCTATTTGACCGTCACTGTCATAAATAATGGGTGCACAATTAAATCACCCGATAGCATCAACTTATTATCTGCATTACAACGAATATACCCCTGAAGTCATGCAGAAAACACTCATTTGCATTATTTTTTTATATACTTTAAAGCAATCAAATTTATTCAAATTTTAGAATGCGACCATATTGTAAGAGAAACTGACTTAACAGAAAGTGCTAAAGTGACGACAAACACTTTTGAAGCCGCTTTGGAGCCTTTCCCAGAAATAAATTCTGAAACAGGATTGATATTCAAGTTTAAAGAACTAGTCGACGTGGAGAATATAGAAACGGAAAAAAAAAAAAAAAAAAAAAACAAAAAAAAAAAACAAAACACAAAAACAAGAACACAAAAACACACAAAAAGACCAAAAAAACACACACACAAAACCAAAAAAAAAAAACAAAAAAAACCAAAAAAACTAACTCAATGTTTTGCTTGCTGAAGTCAATTGTTTTCAGTGTCAAAATTTTTTTTTCACGTGGGCGCTCAATTTTGGCCGCATCCTTTGGCTCAATTGTCACCCATCTGATGTTTTAAACAATCTTGGGTCTCCGCCCATAATTGACAGTTTAGGTTTTAGTCTGTTTGCCCCCCTTGGTGTCAATTTTCTGTAATACATATCTGCACGTAATTATTCAAAATTTTGCAGCAAGTTATCAAACTCTTGCCATATATTATGTATATTCAAAAAATTTCAACGCGTTTCTGTTACCCCGGTGTGACGTTTGTCATAGTTTCGAAGGTTCCTGAAATATAAACTTTATATTTTAGTTTTATTTATTGATCTTCTTGTCCACTATGTATTACATACCTATCTAGCTATTCCTCACTTAGTTAACACTAATGAGAACATAGAGGTTTCTCAATCAATTTGTTCCTGTTTTTGGTCAACACCACCCTCTAAAATCCGACATTTAGATATTTTTACACTATAATCCATCGATTGGTTTAGCTAAACTTGAAAACTGATTTTTCTTCATCCTAAGCACTGGTTTCAATTAGTTGTCCTTCTTACGACTCATTTTCTCCAAATTTTGCACTTATTTGGTGTATACGATCAGCTGAAATTGGCAAATTACATACTGATTGCGATAAGATTCCTTTTTGCACAAGAAAATGTCCGAAATCCGAATATGATTTATCTTTTAAATGTGTAGTGTATAACTTTAAAAAAGTAATTTTCGGTAAAAAAGTGTTGGAGTATTTTATATCGCCGGAGCATGATCGGAAGAGTCCGAACCCGTACACGTTTGCATTATATTCAAAAAATACACAACTATAATTTCCGACACCATTGTTGTGATACACGCTACACGAATGTGTATCACCACTCATTTCAACATCATCGCTTGACACTGGAGAATTTAACATCCCAGTTCAAAATTGACGTTTTCGACACTTTAAAAGGGTCACGTTCGTTGCCACGCAAAATCAAAAACCAATTTGAGTTAACAGGTCGTAAACACGAAACAGTATAACAACCTTGGTTTTAAAGCACGGGAACTCCGTTTGGAAAAAGTCGCCCCTAACCCCCCTAAAGATCAGTAAGTGTTCAAAAAATTTATTCACCGGATTTAAGTTGAACAACATTTTGACATTTCTACCGTTTCAATAAACTTCAAAGCGGCTGATCTGAGACAGTACAATCGTTCTGTGTGAGAACATTAATAAATTGAGAACTAATGAACCCGAAATTTCGCTTCTGGAAGTCGTTACAATGGCGGGATGTTATGGTCATTTTGTAGGTTGAACGCAACGGCTCGTAACCCTGATTTCTAGAGACTGCTGCTTGACACCTAAACAATCTATCATTGAGCGCGTACACCCCACAGCTGAAATTTTTTTTGATATAATGTTCACATCGCAATTAACTAGGGAAGATTCACCGTATTCTATCCAAATTTTGACGTACAAATAAACAACTTGTTGATTATTTTCAACATTTTCCTACGAATAAACATTGCTGGCTCGTGGCGATTGTATCTCTTATAAATATTAAGCTGATAAATGCTTTACGATTCATCATTATCACATGAACTCTTCTAAACGACGTCATTTTGCATCGGCAATTTGGCGCGAGAACTCTATTAGTTAGGTAGTTTGTTCCATTAGTTTTTTGCGAGACCCTTTGGGGACCATTCTCCACTCTTTTTTGAAACGGGGACCACTGTTGTGGGAACAATCGGCTCTAAAAACAAAAAATTTGACTCAGTCGTCGCGTCATGGCACAATGATTCACTATAAAACCTAATTGATAGCTGAATAGTGAATACGGACAAACACAAGTACTATCGCTCCCTTCCGGACATGTTTGTGTCATTATTTTCATTTATGAAGCACGAAACTTGATATGTACCGTACGGTTAGGCCGATGGCTTGCCCTACGGCGCTGAATAATGCTCTCGGCAATAGATTGAATTTATCCTGTAATTCAAACAACATGAGACTCTACGGTATACTTGAACCTACTATGGATTATTGCATGGACGGGATACGTGACGTATGTATATATACAGGTCATGGGTCTGCTCTACAATCTGTGCATCCGCAAACGTAGTTTCGTTTATACATCGTCATAACGCAAATCGCATCCTGAAATGTAACAAACAGTAAAGCGGAAAAATCGCAAAGCGCTGAAAAAGGTTCGATTTTCACTTTGATTGTGTGGATAATAAATAAAATGCAATTGTTTATATAAGAAAATGCGGTATTTAATTATGAACATTAGCCATCTCGGTTTATTAACTGTTGTATGTATGTGTATTGTGTTGCATGGCGACTTCTTAATTGTATTCTGCTTCCTATAGGTAAAATATAACATGATGTAACGATAAAGTGAGTAGTAACTCGCATTAATCAAAAATAATAAGAATTTACACAATTAAAAAAACAAAAAGTCGATTTTGCTTTCATTATACAAATTTATTAATCGGAATAAAAATAATGTATATATTTTGCAGAAAGCAGACAAAACAACCCCGCACATAGGCATGTTCCACATAACAGGCATAGCTTAAAACGAGGAAGTTGTTATAAACTCGTCCTGACATCATCAATTTTTTTCGGACTTACAATCGGATGCTTAATATTCATCCAGTATTCCCGTGCATCTTAACTGAAACACGAGGCTGATCTCTAAATCAACATATAAAATTTTTGTTGTGTCGTTGTCATTTAATGTTGTCATTTAATTTTAGATTTATTTATTATATCTTTTTTGCAAAAATTTGAATTCTAGCTACAGTAATCGAAAAAATGTGAAACTCTTTTATTGAAAATAATATAAAGAAAAAACCATCTATAAAAAATTGGTATTCCCGTACATTCAATGTGAACACATCCTTGTAGTGTTTTTAACGTCTTGCAGTAAAAGACACTTCTGACAAAATAACAACTCAACACCAGTATTTTGGAAGTTTTGCTTCCAGCATTATTCTCAACTCGTCTGCCGCTGCTTGTATCAACAATCTAAAATTTAATACATCACAATATAAATTTCGAGACTAAAGAAATGCTATCATTAGCATTTTCAGTGATTTCATTTAATAAACATACATAAAACAGAAACATCCTCTTTCCTAAAAGTGTATTGCTAAAAATGGTAATAATCAATGAGAAATGTGTGGTTACAAACAAGTTTAAGGTGATATATTCTTCCCAGCTGGATCAAAACGTGGATTTGAGCTCTTGCTATCAGCATATTCGTCAATCAATCCAATCATAAATTAAATGTAAGGACATTTTTGTTTATTTTTTCTGACAGTTTTATAACACCTTTCCAAATTGGTTTTTCTGTTACACCCCCTTTTAGCCAGTATTTGAAATTTGGAACAACCGTTGTGTACAGCAGCAATGATTTGTAGCTAAAAATCACCAAGTAGTCAGCAACGTCACAACAGTTTGTGATAACGGTTCGGCTGTTAATGCCAATTATTTTTTAATTGAAACTTACATTCAGTGCAACGGCCCTCAACAGTGACTGATTTTAAATCCTTTTGCTTGTATCGTCCACTCAATGACAACCTTAAGTACTTCATTGGAGTTAGTATGGGAAACCCTTTGGCTGGCTCTTCGCTTTTTGTCTCTATCGTCTAAAACACTGATTTCATTTAAGCAAT